>JRZD01029926.1:0-43702 GCA_000826945.1 Eimeria nieschulzi | reverse complement strand
GAATGATGAGAGGAAGGCATTCTGCAATGGTATCAGTGTATTGTGGCTCAACTATCTTGTAAGTTAAAGAACCGTATTTACTGTTGATATTAAGATGGGAAAGGGGATCGTGGTGAGGCTGTGATACGGCGGTACATGATTCCTGATGACGACGGTGTAGCGGTTAGGTCTGTGAGAGAGGTGGTGAGACGGACGAAGGGACTAACTAGAGGGACGAAAGATCGCTGGTGGTTCCCGAAAAATGCTTGGTTTGTGTATACACTGACATACAGGGCAAGGGATATGAGTTTGGGCTAACAATGAGCTTCTGCGACGCTCCTGGTGTGTTGGGGCTGCCGGCCAGGAGGTGCTGTAGAGGGGAGTTTGCGTGATATTGCTAAATGATTTTGGAGTTTCGGGTATGCCAGTAGTGAATATAAGTGTGTTTTAAATTATGAAGGGGTTAGAGCCGTTTGTGTGGCGTTGTATGGTTCGGGAGTAGTAGTGGGGGCCGGTTGGGGCAGTGTCGAGCCACTGACGGGAAAGGATTGAAGGCCTGGGTGGTGCGTTGGCTAGTCGGTTTTACGTATGGATGAGGATGGATTAGGTGAATTTATTAAAATCAGATGTCTTGCCGGAGAATTGTCGTGGATAGAGCTGAGCTAGCTGAGTTGTTGTGTATGAACATTAGGTGGGTCGTGGATCCTAACTTGGGGGAAGGATCTGGATTCTGGGAAGCGGGTTTGTGAGGAGATGGCTTTTGAAAGGTTAAAGGGTCACTTTTTTTAAAGGGTGTTCCGTCAATTCTGGGTTCTGAGGCGAGGCAGCTAGCACCTCCGAACAGGTTTCTAAGGAGTGGGGATGAGGTGGCTAGGAGCGTAGACAGGAAGTGATCCTGTTATTATTGTGTTGAAAATAAATAAGAATTTATGAGCAAAAAAGAAGGGATGGCGTTAGTAAGTGGGAGTTTACCTTGTTAATACTAATCTTAAGAGGTGTGTGTCCGTTGGGGGTGGGCTAGCTGCGCTCTGCGTGGAGAAGGAACGCAGGCCGCTCTTTTAAAGAACGAAAAAGAGAGAGAGTTCTGTTAACAACTAAAAAAGAGATGACAAAGAACTATGGTTTTCCTTGTGAATTAAGAGGTTTACTATGAAGTCCTTACACATCCAGGAATATAGGGCGTTCTTGGCCTTCGCAGCAAGACTAGGGCATTAGCCAGAAGACAGATATACCTAGACGGTCCAACCAAAAATATCCCCTACTAACTAGACCTATAGGAACTGTCTGGGAGCGTTTATATTACTTGGGAAGGCAGTTGGGGAGCAGGGAAGAATAATTCCACAGGTCAGGGGGAGTAACCCCCCCCCAAGAAGGGTCGGCGACTAAGTGCCACGGGTGCGGGAACGGTGTCTGCTCCGTACACTGAGCGTTGGCAGAATACCAAGCATCAAAGCGGGCTTTGGCTGCTCGGACGGAGTAATGAGGTTCAGCGGGGAGGGATGCAATGGAGTGGAGGGAGGCGGTGGCCTCGGGTATTGACACCGAGTAGTTGGGAATCTAACTGGAGGGTGCAGCAGGTAAATCAGGTACCTCATCCCCTGCCGAATACCTTGGTAGGAGCCTGTTTGAGATAAAGGAGTGACCCGTGTACTCTAGGGAGATAATGCAAGATCCTACACACAAGAGGCGCTGCCCTTCGTGTAACTCTTTTGGATTGTCCGATGGGCTGTAGACGGCGAATTTACTTTGTTCACAGGCCCCTTCCTTCCCTTGAGCTCAACAAAGCCGGGATAAGCTATTTTCATAACAGGGGTAATCCCCTTCCCAGCTGGTATTGCCCTGAGCTGTTTTTAGGTCCCAGAAATGTCCCCGGTAGTATCCCCCAGCACGCCCCCGCGATCTCACAGCCGGCATGGAATTAGCCAAACAGCGTCGCTCGCAAAAGAGAGAGGACGGTAGCAGCTGTGCTACAAGAGGCGGCTGCAGGGGAAAACACAAGGGGGATGATCATTCGAAAGTAGAGCCGAAGGGAGTTGCCCAGACCTCACCCGTCCATGTACAGCAAGTTGTAGTTACTCCGGGAGCCGCAGGAGGAGTTGCAGGTCGTGTATAAGGGAGAGGCAAAGACTAACCAGGTATCACCCAAGCTCCGCTTGGCAATGCGCAAACCGGTGCACACGAGGGCTCTGGCCACCATTGCAGGCTTGGGGTGTGAGGTCGTCATCGATACGGGGGCAGGTGTCTCCCTAGTGTCAGCTAAGCTACTACGCCCAGGGACGCATTACAAAAAATGGACGGCAACGGACGGCAAGATCACGGGTGTAAGGCAGCACGATCTTGCGATATTGCGGCGGATCTCAGTAGAGGTACATCTAGCTCCGATGAGAGATTTGGTCCCCTTCACAGTAGTGACCGGGGTGCGATTTGATGCCTCCTTACAGATGGATTTCCTGTATGAGCATAGTATCGCAATTAGCTTGGTTCAGCATGCGTTGATATTTCAGGCACATGAAGGCGTTGTGGCTCCACTAATGGGCACCACCGCAGGTTTTGGCACGCTTGCTTACTAATGCTCCTCGCTGTTACAGCCAGGAACTTGGTACGGATGAGCCCAGGAGAGTCAATGCCGACGGAAAGGGGCGGTCAAGCGCAAGGGACTAGGGCCTTCATGGTGCGGGCTAGCAGGAATGTAGAGTTGAGTTTACATGTGTCCGAGAAGCTTTCCACGGATCTGATCGAAGTGTATTGTTCGGCAGGTTCTCCGATCTATCTGCCGAAAGAATACCCCGTGGGCTTGATGCGTCCTTATCCACCTCCCCAGGATATTCAGCCTTGCGGGGTGGTGTCAGTTGGTCAAGGCGAAGTGGTTATAAATAGCGTTGGGAACAGGATCGAGGGGGGCGAACAGAGCAGGGAAACGGAGATCAGAAAGGGTGTCCAGGCGCCCTCGGCACCAATCGCACGTGATTCATTGGGAGTGGAAATGCTGCCTAGCGGCGCACGGATTCCGATGTTACCGTGTAAGAATAGTTGTCTAAAGGTCGAAGAGCTACGGACGTAACGCACTTTGTTGGTGGAGTTTCAAGATATCTTCAACGATGGCTCTCGCCCATTAGCCGTCACTAATTTACTAAAGGCAAAGCTGGACACAGGGGACACTCCACCAATTTCCCAACCACCACAGCGACTCTCCCCGGCAATGAGGGAGATAGTGAGGAAAATAGTGGAGGAGCTGGATGCACAGGGCATCACAGAGTTAGGGGAAGGCTCCTAAAGCACCCCAATTGTGATGGTCAAGAAGTCAAATGGAACATGGTGGTTGTGCTGTGACTATAGAGAAGTCAACAAGCATGTACGAATACCACAGCAGCGGCTTCCTCGGACGCAAGACATCCTAGCGTCCTTCCAGGGCAGGCGCTATTTCTCAGTGATGGGCATGTGCAGTGGGTTTTATCAAATTGAGGTCGAGGAGGCAGACCGTCCAAAGACTAGTTTCGTCACCCCAGACTGCCAAAGACAGTATCGACGTCTTCCGTTTGGGTTTGCTTCTAGTCCTGCAATCTTTCAGCGCATGATGGACATGTTTTTGGGTGAATTAAAATGGGTTTGTGCTGTGGGCTACATTGCTTATATTATTGTGTACAGTGATACGTGGCTCGATCATCCAACGCATTTGCGCAAACTCTTTCAGTCATTGCGTAGGGCCAACCTAGAGCTGCATCCGGGCAAGTGTGCGTTTAGCGCTGAGGAGGTAAAGTATCTGGGGCACATCGTGTCGCGAGACGGCATACGTGCAAATCCCGGGAAGGTTAAAGCTATCACGGACATGCCAGAAGCTGACAGTGCTAAAGCGGCACAACGCTTTATCGGCAAATGTCAATACTACCGGAAATTCATACCTAATTTTTCAGCTGATGCAGCACCGTTTTTTAAAGCCCAGACCTCGAAGCGCACTTTTGAATAGACAGCTGAGTGCAAACAGGCGTGGGACAAGCTTCCTACGGCACTCTACTGTGAACCCCTGCTAGCCAACCTCGATTATACGAGGGACTTCATCGTCGACTGCGATGGCTCCTGCGTCGGCTTAGAAGCGGTACTGTTACAGAGTTATGAGGCGGGTAGGCTCGTCATGGCGCACGCATCACAATCTTTGTGTCCGCACGAGCGGAAGTGGACGGCCACAGAGCTGGAGGCCGCTGCAATTATCTGGGCGTTGGAGACCTTTCGCCCATATGTGGACGGCATGAAGATTCAGTTGCGCACTGACCACGCGCCTCTGGAGTACATTCAGGCCAGATCGGACAAGTGCAAACGTCTGGAACGATGGGCTATGCGTCTGTAAGAGTTCCGGTTTACTATTCAACACCGTTCGGCGGCACAGCAAAAACATGTAGACTGTCTCTCTGGTGCTCCCATTCCTTTGGAGGATCAACAGCCCGAGCTTATCCTTAATGGGTACCCAGACCGTTTCGGTTAATTAAATCATCAGTGGCATCAATTACCTGCGGACAGCTAGACGCATCTGCCAGCCAGATTGCAGGAGACGGCCACTGAGGCGCGACAAGAAATGCATCTTTTGCGTGGTGGTGTCCTCCGCGTGCGCCCACCCCCGGTTACCGGGAAGGTGTATGCCGCGGTGGCGGACTGTGCGGACAGGGAAGGGGATTCACAGGATGACCTCGAGGTGGTCTTGTCAGACGAAGAGGCATGGGTAGCAACAGACGGGCGAAGACCGGTCGAGCAGTTAGATGATCCGGATAAACTAGCAACGACGAATTCTTCGTCCGTTAGATCCGGTGTTAGTGGCAAAAGAAGAAATAGCGTTGCAGAAGGCCTCCCCGTCCGTACGGTTGACCATCAATATCCAATGATTGACGATGTATCTTGAGATACGAGCGTTGGTAGTCGAGAAGTGGCGTTGCCTAAGGCCATTCCGTTCGAGGACCTGCGGACCGCTCAATGAGTTGATGTGAAATGCAAACACTACGCGTTTCTTATTCAGAAGCTTAGGGAAGAGTGGCCTAAAGAACTCAGGAACTCGGCAATTAGTCTTTTCTACCAAAATGGAGTTACGTGTTTGGAAGTGCCAGGTCGCGGTCCGCGCGTCTTTCTGCCTAAGGTTTGTCGGCTCCTCGCTATCAAAGCCCACCACCTCAGCTAGTATGCGGGGCATTTCGGTGTTGCTAAGACCCATGCAAAGATCCCGGCGCGTTATTGATGACCGCATCAGCGGGCAGAGGTGCGCACGTTTTTCGAAACGTGTCCATTCTGCGTGCCACACTCGTTGGCTCCCAACAAGTGGCAGTGACTGAGTTTGCCTATTGGCACCCCCTTTGAAATTGTGCCACTGGATATTTTTGGCCCTCTACCTTGCACTGAACGAGGTCACATGCACATCCTGGTTATTATTGACCATCACACAAGGTGGGTGGAGACAGTAGCGCTTCCCGCACCAACAGCGACCCTGGTTGTGGAGGCCTCTTTTCGCACTAGGTTAGTCGATAGGAAGTTATGCGGGCCTTATTATCAGATAATAGGCCGCAGTTCATAGCAAGAATGGTAAAGGCGTTGTGTGAAGTCTACGGCATTAAAAAGATATACAGCTCCCCCTACAATCCGAGAGGCAACTCAATTGTTGAATCGTACATGAGTTCGTTAAAGACAAGGTTAAAACTGTGCGTGTCTGATTGTAAAAGAGAGTGGGATGTGGTGCCAAGGCCGCTGCCTGTAGCACACACCTCATTGTCTCACGGGGTTCAGCCCATACTTCCTGGTGACGGGCCAGCAGTTGACGTTACCTTCGTCTAGGGAGTGGAACGAGCCGGGGCTATGTGAGGTGAAAGCCAAATGGTCAAAGGCGTTGTAAGCGTGTAAGCTGCATGTCATCAGCGCCAATAGGCAGGAAACCTTCTCAAATCGAATGGCTTGGGAGCACTGCAACAAGGTTATAAAGGGGAATGTTAGTGGCGCTAAAGCTTACTGAAGATGAACAAAAGAAAGGCGGCAAGTTCGCGCCTTACTATAAGGGACCATTTCAAGTGCGTTCCGTGTTACCGTGTGGGCTGCCAGCCAAAATCGAGAATCTGTCTAGCGGGAGCTTGCGTATAACGGATCGAGCGCAGCTAAAGTTTTTATCTATGCCCGTAGCCAAGAAGGTAACAATCAAGGAGTTACCTCGCTTTCACTCTAAATAACTAATATTATGATCAAATTGCTGTCTTACTACAAGATTGTTGGCTGTGCCGGGTTTACGTGATGGGGAGGAAGGAAAGGCGGGGGGGTTCTCGGAGCCCTCTGGCTGTAGAGTGAAAAGGCGGCTGCACTGGGCGGTGGCAGTTACGGCTGGGAACTATACTTTTTTATTTACTGCCATTTTGTGATGTTTGATCATCGCCAAGCTATTTATCCGCAGTTGGGTTTCGTTGCCATTGTAGTACCCATCTGGTCACGATGCCAGTCCTAGGGCGGCCCACTAGCAACAACGTCCTCAGCCATAGCACTCTCCTCTGCCCTGCCGCCCAGCAACGGGCTGAAATGAGAGAGAAATATCGTCAGCAACCCTATCTCGGAAAAGATCTAGAAGAAATTCGGCAGCGCACCAAGTCAGCTCTTGCGGAACATGGGCCCCAGTCGGCTACGGGCGTGGACACAGAGGAACGGTTGTCCGGATCTAGGCAATCGGCGGAGAGGAAGCGGCCAATTATAGGCCAAAATAAGCCGACAGACCTGCAAACTATCGTTTGGACTGTGCAGTGCCTGGGGATAGCCAAGAACCAGAAGCATCTGCAGCACAAGGAGCTTGTGTACCTTCACCGGAAGCGCAGGGCTTACAGGAGCCTTAGAAATGACCTCTGGAGGGCAGGACTAGCTGTGCTGAAAAAGGTGGCTCGAGCTAAAAAGTGAAGAGATATCCCGCCACCCTTGGTGGAGGCAATAAAGAAGGGCCCTGAGGGTCGGTTGGTGACGGCTAAGGTGCGGGATTTATGGCCGACGCCTTTCGTGCAGTTTGAAGAGGACTGGGATAAAGTGTACTTGCGGGAGTTCCCAGAAATGGTTGATAAACCACTTTGGAGCACCCCGGCTTTGGAAAGTTTCCTTATCCCTTTCTCGCGCCAGTTTGTGGCGCGGCCTTCCCCTTTCGTAAGTGACGTCCTACAGTGGCGACCCCTGTTGACATATAGGGAACTAAAGTAGCCTGCCCCTGATCCTTTGACTGCTGTTGACGAGACTATTAAAGCGTTGGGTCAAGAACCTGCTCGGGAGCCATCATTGCCTAGGCCGTTAGTGGTGGGAAAGAGACGAACGCAGATTGTGTTTAGGAAAGGGAAAAAGCGGATGGCCACGCCTGGGCCTAAGCCGGACCAGGATGTACTCTAGCAAGAGGAACAGAAGAAGGAGGAAGCCCCGCATCTTCTAAATAAGCGAGCAAAGCGCCTGAAAGTTGCGTCTCGGGTGGTGAGGCGAGGGCAGCTAGAGGTGCTTCTGGAAGAAGTGTCGGAAAAAATAGGCCGTAAGAGGACTGCAGTTCAGGCCTTGGTGAAGAGGAGGTAGCACCTTCGGAAGCTGATCTCCGAGGAGAACAAGGTTATTCAGGATATGGCGGAGACCGAAGGAGATTACTTAAGGCGCTTCTTCGAACAGTTGGGAGTGGCGAAAATGAGCGTTAAGAAGGCCGAGAAGGTGGTACAAGAGGCTATAGAATGTGATAGTGAGGGTTGAGAAAAGTCGGACTCGACTCCATCCGGGAAGAAAAAGTCAAAGGACGTGTTGGATGCATCTGCGATGGCTCTCCAGACACCTCCTGGCTTACCTCGGGCTACTCGTTCCAGAGCAAGGACTAAGGTGACTATGCGTCCGGTCGCTGAACCAGAGGAGATTTCCGCCCCGACAGGTGCGGCAGCAGACCTTGAGGCCAGACCCGTTGGTGTCATGTCCAGAGAAGACGGAGGACGCTGTGAGTTTAGTAATGATGTCCTTGTGTCCTCTCCGTTGACTGTGCACTCGAGGGTTTCTGTGCCACAGGGAGATGATGCCACCGAAGGAGAGGTTTTCGTGGGGATGTTGGCAACCCCCTTGCCCAATGTGTCAGGCAACGTGCCGGTCAAGATGGCGGGGAGTGGCTTAGCGGACGATTCGATTGAGGCTGGAGGATACGGTGGTCAATGGAGCTCTGTGAGCCTAGTGGGAGATAAGGGTGCGCCGTTGGAGGTCCCCTCAGGACCGTTGGAGGGGGCCTCGAAGGTCTCTGAGAAAGCGGCCGACCTGCAGGAGAGTCAGGAAGGAGGCGGTGCAGTCGCGCGGAGTGCAACTGAAAGTCCCGTGAGAAATGAGAATTTGGCGGAAGAGCCGGAGGCGGAAGAAGTACAGAGAATGACGGGGGAGGCAGTTGTATTTATTGGTCACGTGTTGTACGAAGGGGCCAAGCGCAGGGAGCCTAAGCAGATGAGGATTATTGTTTGCTCTGCCTTAGAGAAAGCTAAAAGGTTGTCGACCCACCCAGAAAAGCCTTTGACCACCAAGACTGATGAAGCTTTGGTGAGACTGGAATATGCTATGGGTTCCTTGTCTTTCTCTCGGACATTGAGGGAACTGTGTAGCTCGCGTTTGGAGCTACATACACCTCCAGCTCTAAAGGGACTTCCTCTTGCGGAGGACTAGTGCGCAGTCGTTTGGAATAGCAGAGCAAACGGGAAGCAGGGTGTTCATACTCTGTCTCGTTCTGTTGGTCACACCACAGCACGAAAAAGAGGTGGAATGTGAGGTAGCCAGCCTCAGGGGTTGCTCTCCTGCCTGTTTGGACCCTTTAGAAACCTTGCTCCTTCCAGGGTTTATTAAAGGGACTCCAAACTATTTTAGGCGAGTCAGCCCCTAAGGGCTGACTCAGCCAACTCAAGAATTTTGTGTTGCTCTATTCGGAGCTTGGAGCTGGGTCGCGTTTGCCCTTTGAACGGTTTTAGGTTATTCTTTGGAACATAGGGATTGGGTTTGACTTTGCCGCCTTAAGGGGGACGCCCCGATGGCGAGTATGAGTTCGAGTTCGGGTATGCTCCATTGAGCTCTGGGTAAGGCACAGGGTTAATGGGTTATGCGTTTAAACTACAGGGCCTTGCGAATGGGCGGATGCGGGTAGAAAAGTTGTTGGAGGGGTTTTTAGCGAGGCGCGAGTTGGGAAAGGGTTAGCAGGGGTGCGGGTTCCTGAGGGGTTGGAATGGTGTTATGGGAAGAGTGCTATAGGGCTGGGTGAAGCTAGTGGCCTGGCCAGCCTTAGCTTTCCGATACCTGGCTCACGCAAACATTCAGTTCAAGTGTTCTACTTATTAAGTGAAAAGGGTTTGGGCTGGCCTTCACCTGAAGTTAGTGATAGGCACCTAGGTTAAGGGTGCAGGCACTTAAGGGACTAGTAGGACAATAAGTGGGCCAGTTCTGCGATGTAAACAGGCTTTGGCCAAGGTTGGAAAACCCCTATAAGTTTTTGAGGGGTTACGAAGGGTGTTTGTTCGTCACAGGGTCGCTATAGGAATTCTGTGGGTCTGTTCATGGGGTTGGGCTAAGGGTGGCCAAGTGGGTTGCGGATTTTGTGTTGGATTAAGGCAGCTCAGGCAGGAAAGTGCTGGGGAACTGTTCTGGTCTGGTTTACTAAAGGGGGCAGGGCCTAGAGAGTGGCCGCATGGTTGTTTTAGTTTTTATCGTTTAAGGTAAGGTGTTCTGTATGGCTACGGTGTCTGGGGTGGTAGGTTCGGGTGTAGCTGGGATGAAAGCTTGCCTGACGAGTGTCAAAAAATGGATAATAATATGTCTATGTATAAGTAAAAGGGTATATAAGCAGGTAATGGTTATATGTAGGCAAAGTTAGTGTCGAGTCGGCCGTGGCTAGTGGTTGGTTTGGAGGTGAGTGATGAGAGGAAGGCATTCTAATGGTATCTGTGTATTGTGACTGAACTATCTTGTGAGTTAAAGGGAAAGCATTTAATTTTGATAGTAGGATAGGAAAGGGATCGTGGTGGGGCTGGGATACGCGGTATATGGTTCCTGATGGCGGTAGTGTAGCGATTAGGTCTGTGAGGGAGGTGGCAAGACAAAGGAAGGGACTAATTAGTGGGACCAAGGATCTCTGGTGGTTCCCGAAAAGCGTTTGTCCCGGATATGCACTAACATATAGGGCAAGGCATGCGAGTTTGGGTTAACAATGAGCCTCTGCGGCGCTTCTGGTGTGTTGGGGCTGCCGGTCAGGAGGTACTACGAAGGTGAGTTTGCGTATGATTGCTAAATGATTTGGGAGTTTGGGGTAGGCCAGTGGTAAATGTAAAAATAGTTTCAATTATGAAAGAGGTTAGGGCCGTTCGTGTGGCGTTGTATGGTTCGGGGGTAGTGTCATAGGCCCGTTGGAGCAGTGTCTACCCACTGACGGGAAAGGCTCCAAGGTCTGGATGGTGCGTTGGCTAGTCGGTTTTAAGTAAGAGGATGAGAAGGGATTAGGCAAATTAATTAAAATCAGGTGTCCTGCCGGAGAATTGTCGTGGATAGAGCTCAGCTAGCTACGTTGCTGTGCATGAATGTTATGTGAATCATAGATCCTTACTTGGGGTGGAAATTTGGATTCTGGGAAGTGGGTGTACGAGAAGACGGCTTTGAAAGGGTTGAAGGGTCATTTTATTTAGAGTGTGTTCCGTTTATTTTAGGTTCTGGGGTAAGGCAGTTAGCATCTTCGAACAGGTTCCCTAAGGACTGGAAGTGGGATGGCTAGGGACGTAGGCAAGAAGTGATCCTGCTATGATTGAGGTGGAAATAAATGCGAATTTATGAGCAAAAAAGAAGGGATGACGTTAGTGAGTGAGAGTTTGCCTTGTCAGTACTGATCTTAAGGGGTGTGTGAATGTGTGTGTTGGGGGCTGGCTAGCTGAGCCCTGCGTGGAGCAGGAACGCAAGCCCCTCTTTTGAAAAGAAGAGAGATAGTTCTGTTAGCAGATACAGAGATATGAGAGAGAACTATGGTTTTCCTTGAGAATTAAGAGGTTTACTCTAAAGTCCTTACACACCCAGCTAATAGGGCGTTTCTGTCCTTCGTAATAAGAGTAAGGCATTAGGTGGAAGCTGGCTGTCTTTAGGCGCTTTCGCCAAAAACATCCCCTACTAACTAGAGCTATAGAAACAGTCTAGGAGCGTTTAGATTAATTGGGGAGCTAGGGCTCGCCAGGTCACTGGATCCACCCAGCCCAACAGCATTCTCGCCAAAACATCACTCCAACCCCTCAGGAACCAGCACCCTTGCCAACCTTCTCCCCCAATCGGCGCCTCCCTAAAAAGCCCTTTCAATAACCCTTCTACTCGCATTCGCCCATTCGCCAGGCGTTGCAGCCTAAACCCATAACCGGTTAATCCTGCCCACCTTACCCAAAGCTCAACAGAGCATACCCGAACCCGTACTCCTACTCGCCATTGAGGCTTCCGCCTCAAGACGGCAAACTCAAACTCAATCACTATGCTCCAAAGAATAATTTAAAACCCTCGAGAGAGCAAACCCAACCCAAAGCCGTGCTCACAGTAAACAACCCGCGACCCTTGAGTCGGGCGAGTCGCCCCATAGGGCCAGACTAGCCTAAAATGATTCGGAGTCCCTTTAATAAACCCTGGAAGGAGGGAGATCCCTGAAGGGTTCAAACAGGCAGGAGAGCAGCCCCTGAGGCTGGCTACTTTACATTCCTCCTCTTTTTCGTGCTGTTGGTGTGACCAACAGTACGAGACAGAGTATGAACACCCTGCTTCCCGTTTGCCCTGCTACTCCAAACGACTGCGCACTAGTCCTCCGCAAGAGGAAGTCCCTCCAGAGCCGGAGGTGTATGTAGCTCCAAACGCGAGCTACACAGCTGCCTCAATGTCCGAGAGAAAGACAAAGAACCCATAGAATATCCCAGTCTCACCAAGGCTTCTTCGGTCTTGGTCAAAGGCTTTTCTGGGTGGGTCGACAACCTTTTAGCTTTCTCTAAGGCAGAGCAAACAATAATCCTCATCTGCTTAGGCTCCCTGCGCTTGGCCCCTTCGTACAAAACGTGACCAATAAATACAACTGCCTCCCCCGTCATTCTCTGTACTTCTGCCTCGGGCTACCCCGCCAAATTCTCATTTCCCGCTGGAGCTTTACCTGCGTTCAGCCCGACTGTGCCACCTCCTTCCTGACGTTTCTTCGGGGCGATGGCTTCCTCAGAGACCTTTAGAACCGGCTCCAACGTTCCTTAGGGGGCATCCGACAACGCACCCTTATCCCCTTCCATGCTCACAGAACTCGACTGACGACCCTCACCCTCACCCTCAATCGAATCGCCCGCTAAACCAATCCCCACCGTCTTGACCACCACACTGCCTGACACATTAGGCAAGGGGGTTGCCAACGTCCCAACGAAAACCTCTCCTTCGGTGGCTTCATCTTCCTGTGGCACAGCAACCCTCGAGTGCACAGTCAACGGAGAGGACACACGGATATCACCAGTCATCTCGCAGCGTCGTCCGTCTTCCGTCGGCACGGCACCAACGGGTCTGGCCTCAAGGTCTGCTGCCACAGCTGTCAGGGCGGATATCACTTCTGGTTCAGCGACTGGACGCACAGTCACTGAAGTCTTTGCTCTAAAACGAGTAGTCCGAGAGAAACCAGGAGGTGTTTGGGCAGTCAACCCAGATGCCTCCAACATGCCCCTTGACGCTTTCTTCCCGGATAGAGTCGAGTCCCACCCTTCTAAACCATCACTACCACATTTTATAGTTCCCTGTACCACCTTCGCGACCTTCTTAGCAGTCGTCTCCGCCGCCCCCAACCCCAACTGATCCACGAAGCGCCTTAAGTCATCTCCTTCAGCCTCCAACATATCCCGAATAACTCGTTCTCCTCAGACATAAGCTTCCAGAGGTGCTGCCTCGTCTTCACCAAGACCTAAACTGCAGTCCTCTTACGGCCTATTGTCTCCGACACTTTTTCCAAGAGCACCTCTAGCTGTCCTCGCCTCACCACCCTACCCGCAACCTTCAAACGCTTTGCCCCTTTATCGCGAAAGTGCGGGGCTTCCTCGTCATCTTTCTCCTCTGCTTACGAGAATACATTTTGGTCCGGCTCAGGCTCATGCGTAAGCATCCGCTTCTTCCTTTTCCTATACACATTCTGCGTTCGTCTCTTTCCCACCACTAACGGCCTAGACAATGACAACTCCCGAGCAGGCTCTTCACAACCCACGCTTTCATAGCCTTGTCAACAGCAGTCAAACGATCAGGCGCAAAGTGCGCTAGTTCCCTATATGTTAACGAGGGTCCCCACTGCAAGATGTCGCTTACCAAGGGGGAAGGTCTCGCCACAAATTGGCGCGAGAAAGAAGTGAAGAAACTTTCCCATGCCGGGGTGCCCCAGAGCGGTTCATCAACCACTTCCGGGAACTCCCATAAGTAGACTTTATCCCAGTTCTCCTCAAACCGCACGAACGGCGTCCGCCATAACTCCCGCACCTTCGCCGTCACCAACCGACCCTCAGGGCTTTTCTTTATTGCCTCCACCAAGGGTGGTAGAGTCTCTCCCCACTTTATAGCCGTAGCCACCTCATTCCGCACAGCTGGTCCTACCCACCAGAGGTCATTTCTAAGGCTCGTGTAAGCCCTGCGCCTCCGGTGAAGGTACACAAGCTCCTTGTGTCGCATGTGCTTCTGGTTCTTGGCTATACCCAGACAGTGCGCAGTCCAAGCCACGGTATGCGAATCTGCTGGCCTGTATTGGCCTATAATTGGCGCTCCCTCTCCGCCGATTGCCTAGATCCGGAGGACCGTTCCTCCGTGTCCAGGCCCGTAGCCGACTGAGGCCCATCTTCCGGAAAAGGCGACTTGCTGCGCTGCCGAATATCTTCTAGATATGTTCCGGGATCGGGCTGCTGAAAGTATTTTTCTCTTACTTCAGCCCTTTGCTGGGCGGCAGGGCAAAGGAAAGCGCTATGGCTGAGGACGCTGTTGGGAATGGGCCACCCTAGGACTGGCACCGTAACCAGATGGGTCCTACAATGGCAACGAAGCCCAACTGCAGATAAATAGACTCTCGATTGTCCAAATTCACAAAATATCGGCAAAACAAAAAACGTGTATCCCCTTGTCCATTAATGCCACCGCCCACCGCATCCGCCTTCTTATTCTATAGCCAGAGAGTTCGGAGAACACCCCACCTCTTTCCCCGTCCGCTCTATCATGCAAACCCGGCGCAACCAACAACCCGGTGGTAGGACATATGGTTAACTATAATATTAGTTATTTAGAATGAAAATGAGATAACTCCTTGATTGGTACCTTCTTGCCTGCGGGCATGGATAGAAGCTTTAACTTTGCTCGATCGGTTATACGCACGCTCCCACTAGACAGGTCCTCGATTTCAGCCGACACCCCGATCAGCAACACGGAACGCACTTGAAATGATGCCTTATAGTAAGGCGGAAACTTGCCGCCTTTCCTCTTTTCGTCTTCAGTAAGCTTTAGCGCCACTAACATTCCCGGTTGTAACTTCTTGTTGCTCTGCTCCCAAGGCACTCGATTTTATAGGGTTTCCTGCCTATGGGGGCTGATGACACGCAGCCTACATGCCCATAACGCCTGCAGCCATTTGGCTCCCACCTTGCATAACACCGGCTCGTTCCACTCCCTATACAAAGGTAACGTCAACTGCTGGCGCGTCACCAAGAAGTTTGGGCTGAACCTTGTGACACAATGGGGTGTAGCTCTGTAGGCCAAAGCCGCTGACTGTAGCACCACATTCCACTCTCTCTTAAAAGCAGATACGCACAGTTTCAATGTCGTCTTTAACGACCTCATGTATGACTCAACAATTGAGCTGCCTGTCGGATTGTAGGGGGAGCTATAGATATTCCTAATGCCGTAGATTTCACACAACGCCTTTACCATTCTTGCTGCGAATTGAGACGCATTAGCTGATCATAAGGCCAGCATAACCCCTCATCGGTTATCCCAGTGCGAGAAAAGGGCCTCCGCATCCAGCGTCGCTGTTCGTTCGGGAAGCGCTACTGTCTCCACCCAGCTTGTGAAATACAATAATCACCAGGATGTGCGTGTTGCCTCGTTCAGTTCAAGGTAAAGGGCCAAAAATATTCATTGCCACAACTTCAAACGGGGTGCCAATACGCAAACTCAGCCACTGCCACTTTTTGGGAGCCAACGAGTGTGCAGGCAGAATGGACACGTTCGGAAAAACGCGCGCACATCTGCCCGCTGATGCGGTGACCAATAGGGCGCCGCAATCGTTGCATGGGTCTTTGCGACACCAATATGCCCCGCATACTAGCTGAGGTGGTGGGCCTTGATAGCGAGGAGCCGACAAAGCTTAGGCAGAAAGACGCGCGGACCGTGACCTGGCACTTCCAAACACAGAACTCTATCTTGGTAAAAAGAACTAACTGCCGAGTCCCTGTAATCTAAACCTTTCCAGCCTGCTGCTATAGCTCTAGTTAGTAGGGGATATTTTTGGCTGGAGCGCCTAGATACAGCCAGCTTCTGCCTAATGCTCTAATCTTGTTACGAAGGACAGGGACGCCCTATATTGCTGGATGTGTAAGGAATTCAAAGTAAAACTCATAATTCTCAAGAAAAACCATAGTTCTTCTTCATTTCTTTTATTTGTTAACACAGCCCTTTCTCAATTTATTTTTTTCAAAAGAGCGGCTTGCGTTTTTGCTCCAAGCAGCACGCAGCCAACCAACCCCCAACACACGCACACACCTCTTAAGATCAGTGTTAACGAGGCAAACTGCTATTTATTACCGTCATTACTTCTTTCCTGCCCATAAATTGTTATTAATATCCAACACAATCATTACAGCATCACTGCCTGCGTACGCTCCTAGCCACCCCACCCCCAATGCTTAGGAACCTGTTCGGAGGTGCAAGCTGTCTTACCCCAGAACCCAAAATAGACGGAACAGGTTTTAAATAAAAACATGCTTTACTCGTTTATAAGTCATCTCCTCACATACCCACTTCACAAAATCCAAATCCTTACCCCAAGCTAGGATTCACGATCCACCTAATATTCATGCATAACAACCTAGCTAGCTCAGCCCTACCCACGACAATTCACCGGCAGGACACCTTGATTTAATTATTTGCTCGAATCCACCCCTACCGTTACTTTAAACCGACTACCCAACGCACCATCCAAACCTTCCAGCCTTTCCCGTCAGTGGCTCGACACTGCTCCAACCGGCTTCCGACACTATCCCCAACCCATACAACGCCACACGAACGGCCCTAACCTCTTTCATGATTTAACACATTTCTAAATTTACTACTAGCACACATCAAACCCCAAAATCATTTAGCAAGCATACCCAAACTCACCTTCGTTGCACTTCCTCACCGGCAGCCCCAACACGCCAGCAGCGTCGCAGAGGCTCATCGTTAGCCCAACCTCGCATCCCTTGCCGTATGTGTTAATGCATGCACAAACCCAACATTTCCTGGAACCATCAGATATTCTTGGTGCCCCTAGTTAGTTCTTTCTTTCGTCTCGCCATCCTTCTCACAGATCCAACTGCTACACCGCCGCCACCAAGAACCAATTACCGCGGTATCACAGCCCAAGCACGATCCCTTTGTTATCCTAATATCAAAACTAAATGCTTTCCCTTTAACTCACAAGATAGTTGAGCCACAATACATTGATACCAGTACAGGATGCCTTCCCCTCATCACTCACCTCCAAACCAACCACTAGCCACAGCCGACTCGATACCAACTGTGCCTACATATAACCACTATCTGCTTATATACCCTTTTACGTGTCCATAAACATATTATTATACATTTTCCGACACTCCTCAGGCAAGCTTTCATCCAAGCTACACCCGAACCTACCACCCCAGACACCGTAGCCATATAGAACATCTTACCTTAAACTACAAAACGCAACCAACCGTAAGGCCGCTTTCTAGACCCCGTCCCTTTTAGATAGTTCTCGAACACTTTCCTGCCTGAGCTACGTTAATCCAGGACAGAATCCAAACACACGTGACTACCCTTAGCCCAACCCCATAAACAGACCCATAGGATTCCTATTGCGACCCTGTGATCAATAAGCGCCCTTCCCAACACCCCAAAGACGTACAGGAGTCCCTCCCGACCTCAATGAAAGCCTGCCTACATCGCGAAGCCGGCCCACGTACTGTCCTACCAGTCCCTTGAGCACCTGCACCCCTTAACCTAACCGCCTGTTACTAACTTCACTTAAGGGACAGCCCAAATTCCCTTCACTTACTGACTAAAACAGCCGACCTAAATGTCTGCGTGCGCCGGGCAACGGGGAACTAGAGCGGGCCAGGCCACTTGCTCTACCCAGCCCTACAGCACTCCCCGCATAACACCACTCCAACCCCTTGAGAACCAGCACCCCTGCCGGCCGCTTCCCCCAAACGGCGCCTCGCTAAAAGCCCCTCCAATTACCCTTTTACTCGCATTCGCCTATTCGCCAGGCCCTGCAGCCTAACCTATAACCCGTCAACCCTGCGCCTTACCCAGAGATCAATAGAGCGTACCCGAACCCGAACTCCCACTCGCCATCGGGGTGTCCCCCTTAAGGCGGCAAACCAAAACCCAATCCCTATGCTCCAGCAAATAACCTCAAACTTTTCAAAGGGCAATACCGACTCAAACCTTAACTCCGAAGCGAGCAAGCCATAACCGTTGAGTCGGCTGCATCACCCCTTAGGGCCTTACTCGCCTAAACTAGTTCGGAGTCTCTTTAATAAACCCTGCAAGAATCAAGGCCCATAAATGGTTCAAACAGGCTGAGCCGCGAACCTTGAGGCCGGCCGCGTCACCATCTGATCACGATGCCAGTCCTAGGGCGGCCTACTTGCAACAGCATCCTCAGCCATGGCGCTTTGCTCTGCTCTGCCGCCCAGCAAAGGGCTGATATGAGGAAAAAATAGTTCTAGCATCCCGAACCCGGAAAATGTCTAGAAGGAATTCGGCAGCGCAGGAAGTCAGCTTTTGCGGAAGATAGCCCCCAGTCGGCTACCAGTGCGGACACAGAGGAACTGTTGTCCGGATCCAAGCGATCGGCGGAGAGGGAGCGGCCAATTATAGGCCAATACAGGCCGGCAGACATGCAAACCGTCGCTTGGACTGTGCACTATTTGGGTATAGCCAAGAACCAGAAGCATCTGCAACAGAGGGAGCTTGTGTACTTGTACCGGAAGCGCAGGGCTTACAGGAGCCTTAGAAATGACCTCTGGAGGGTAGGACTAGCTGTGTTGAAGGAGGTAGCTACGGCTAGAAAGTGGGGAGAAATTCCGCCGTCTTTCGTGGGGGCAATAAAGAAAGGCCCTGAGGGTCGATTGGTGCCTAGGAAGGTACGGGAGTTATGGCGGACGCCTTTCGTGCTGTTTGAGAAACACTGGGATAAAGTTTACTTGCGGGAGTTCCTGGAAGTGGTGGATAAACTGCTTTGGGGCACTCCTGCTTGGGAGAGTTTTTTCATTCCTTTCTCGCGTCAGTTTGTGGCAAGACCTTCTTCGTTTGTAAGTGTCATCCTACAGTGGCGACCCCTGTTAACATATAGGAAACTAGAGTATCCTGCCCCTGACCGTTTGACTGCTGTTGACGAGGCTATTAAAATACTGGGTGAAGAGCCTGCTCAAAAGCGGTGATTATCTAGGCCTTTAGCAGTGGGAAGGAAGCGAACTCAGATTGCGTCCAGGAAAGGGAAGAAGCGAATGGCCACGCCTGAGCCTGAGCCGGATCAGGATTTCCATTCGCAAGAGGAGGAAGAGGAGGAAGCTCCGCCCTCTCTTGGTAAAGAAGCAAAGCGTTTGAAGGTTGCGGCTAGGGTGGTGAAACGAAAACAGTTGGAGGTGCTCTTAGTGAAAGTGTCGGAAACAATAGGCCGTATGAGCACTGCAGTTCAGGCGTTTGTGAATAGGAAACAGGATCTTCAGAGGTTGATCTCTGCCGAGAACAAGGTCATTCAGGATATGGTGGAGGCTGAAGGAGATGACTTGAAGCGCTTCTTGGATCAGATGGGGGCAGTTGAGAGGCGAGCGCTAAGAAGGTCGGGAAGGTGGTACAGGAGGCTAGAGAATGTGGTAGCGATGCTTCAGAAGGATCGGATTTGACTCCCTCCAGGAAGGAAACGTCAAGGGGCGGTTTGGCGGTATCAACGTTGGCTACCCAAATGCCTCCTGGTTCATCTCGGGCGACTCCTTCCAGAGGAAGGACTAAGGTGGCTGTGTGTCCGGTCGCTGATCCGGATGTGATGTCCGCACCGACAGTCTTGGCAGCAGACCTTGAGGCAAGACCCGTTGGTGTTGTTTCAGGGGAAGAAGGATAACGCCGTGAGTTCAGTAGTGATGTCCTTCTATCTTCCCCGTTGACTGTGCATCTGCGGGTTGTTGTGCCACAGGGAGGTGAAACCACCGAACGAGAGGTTTTCCCTGGGATGTTAGCAATCCCCTTGCTATGCGTGTCGGAAAGCGTTCCGTTCAAGACGGTGGGGTTGCCTTGGCGGACGAGTCCATTCAGACTAGTGGAGAAGGTGGTCAATCGAGCGAGCACAAAGGAAAATAAGGGGGCGTCGTTGGAAGCCCTTTCAGGAGCGTTAAAGGTAGCTCCGAAGGTCTCCGAAGAAACAGCCGAGCCGAAGGAGGGTCAGGAAGGAGGTGCCGCTGTCGGGCTGAGCGCAACTAAAGTTCCAGCGGGAAGTGAGAGTCTAGCGGGGGAGCAGGAGGTGGATGAAGTATAAAGGATGACAGGAGAGGTTCTTGCACATATTGCCCACGTTTGGTCTGAAGGGGCCAGGCGCAGGAAGGCTCAACAAATGGGGGTTATTGCTCGCCCTGCCTTTAGGATAGCGAAAGGGTTGTCGACCCACCCGGAGGAGCCTTTGACCAAGACTGATGAGGCTTTGGTGAGACTAGAATATGCTATGGGCCCTTTGTGTTTCTCTCGGAGGTTGAGTGAACTACGTAGCTTGCGTTTGGAGCTACATACATCTCCAGCGCTTGAGGGACGCCCGCTTGTAGACGACTAGTGTAGGGGTGCTTGGAGTAGCAGGGCAATTAGAAAGCAGAGTGTTCGTACGCTATCCCGTGCTCTTCGTGTGACCAACAGCACGAAACGTGGGGAGCATGTGATGTGGCCAGCCGCAGAATTTGCTTCTCTGCCTGTTTAAACCCTTTAAGGGCCTTGCTCCTTGCAGGCTTTTTACAAAGGCACTCCAAACTATTTTTGGCATGTGCGACCTTAATGGTGACTTAGCCGACTCAAGGGTTGGGGATTGTTTGTTTCATTTGAAGCACGGGTTTGGGTTGCGTTTGCTCTCTCGAGGGTTTGACATTATTCTTTGGAGCATAGGGATCGGTTTTCTGTTTGCCGCCTTGAGGGGACGCCCAATAGCGAGTTGGAGTTCGGGTTTGGGTATGCTCTGTTGAGTTCTGGATAAGGTGCGCAGGGTTGACGAGTTATGGATTTAGGCTGCAAGGCCTAGCGAGTGGGCGGATGCGGGTAACAGCGTAATTGGAGGGGCTGTTTGGGGAAGGGGTTGTTTAGGAGAGGGGGCTAGGAAGGATGCGGGTTTCTGAGAGGTTAGAGGGGTGTTTTGGGAGAGAGTGCTGTCGGGTTGGATGGAGCTAGTGGTCTGGCCAGCAGTAGCTTCCCGATGCCCGCCGCACGCAGAAATTTAGTTTCGGGCGTTTTACGTAGTAAGTGAAGGGGATTTGGGCTGTCCTTTACGTGAAGTTAGGGTCAGGCGACTACATTATGAGGGATGGAAGTGCTTAAGGGACTAGTAGCACAGTGAGTGAGTTAACTATACGATGTAAGCAGGTTTTGACAGGGGTCGGGAGGACCCTTAAAAGTCTGTGGAATGTTAAGAAGGGTGTGCGTTCGCTATAGGCTTGCTATAAAAACCCTATAAATCTATTTCTGGGGTTGGGCTCGGGGTGGCCGGGCATGGTGAGGCCTCCGTGTTGAATCAAGCAAGATCAGGCAGGAAAGTGCTTGGGAACTGTTCCGCCATCGGTTAGTCAATTGGGCAAAATCTAGAAAGCGACCGCACAATTGGTCAAGTTTCGTGGTTTTATGATAAGGTATTCTCTATGGCTGCGGTGTCTGAGATGGTAGCTTCGGGCGTATTTGGGATGAAAGCTCACCCGGCCAATATCGAAAAATGTATAATAGTATGTTTTATGGCTACGGAAAGGGGTGTATAAGCAGCTAGTAATTATATATAAGCAAAGTTAGCATCGAGTCGGCTGTGCCTGGTGGTTGGTTTGTAGATGAGGGGGAGGGGAGGGCATTCTGTAATGAAAATAGTGTAGTATGACTCAATCGTCTTGTGAGTTAAAGAAAAAGTATTTGGTTTTAATATTAGGATGCGAAAGGGGTCGTGGTGCGACCGTAATACCACGGTACATGGTGGCGGCGGTGTAGCGGTTAGGTCTACGAGAAGGGTGGCGAGACGAAGGGAGGGACTAACCAGAGGTACCAAGGATGTTTCGTGGTTCCCGAAAAATGCTTGTTTTGTGTATATACTAACATATAGCACAAGGGATAGGAACCTGGGCTAATGATGAGCTTCTGCGACGCTCCTGGCGTGCTGGGGCTACCGGTTACGAGGTGCTACGGATGTGAGTTTGGGTACGGTTGCCAAATGATTTTGGGGTTTGGGGTATGCCAGTAGTAAATTTAAGTGCACTTTAAAATAGGAAGGAGTTAGGGCCG
Organism: Eimeria nieschulzi; assembly: GCA_000826945.1. Classification (NCBI taxonomy): domain Eukaryota; phylum Apicomplexa; class Conoidasida; order Eucoccidiorida; family Eimeriidae; genus Eimeria; species Eimeria nieschulzi. Next base: position 21,979 of record JRZD01029926.1, on the reverse strand, counting down.
TTTGTGTGACGTTGTATGGTTCGGGAGTAGTATCGGAGGCCGGTCAGAACAGTGTCGAGCTACTGACGGGAAAGGTCGAAGGCTCGATAGTGTGTTGGCTGGTCGGTTGTGAGTATATTTAGGGGTAGATTAGGTGAAGTAATTAAGATGAAGTGTCCTGTCGATGGATTGTCGTGAGTAGGGCAGAGCTAGCTAAGGTGCTTGGCATGGATGTTAGGTAGATCGTGAATCGCACCGTGGGGTAAGGATTGGGATTCTGGAAAGTGGATAAATGAGGAGATGGCTTTTAGCGCCTTAAAAGGTTATTTTATTTAAAATGTGTTCCGTTTATTCTGGGTTTTGGCGTGCGTAGCTAGCGTTTCTGAACAGGGTCCTAAGATTTGGGGGTGAGGTAACTAGGAGCGTAGGTCGGAAGTGATCCTGCTATGATTGCGTTGGGAATCAATATAAATTTAGAGGCAAAAGCGAGGGGATAACGTTTGTAAGTGGGAGTTTGTTTTGATAGTGCTGATCTCAAGAATTGTGTGTGTGTGTTGGTGGTTGGCTAGCTACGTTCTGCTTGGAGCAGGACCTGGAGCCGTTCTTCGTTAAGAATGGAGAGGGGGAAAAGGAAAAAAAAAAATAATAAATACAAAGATGAGAGAACTGTGATTTTCCCTAAGGATTAAGGGGTTTATTCTCAAGTCTTACTAAATCCAATGATATAGGGCATTCCCGCGCTTCGTACCAAGATTAAAGCAATACGCAGAAGCTGACTGTATCTAGGCGCTCCAGCTAAAAATAGTCCAGACTAACCAAAGCTATAAGAACTTGCTCGGTGAGTTTAGATTACCGGGAGCTGTTGAAACCCTTGCTGCTTTTCAAAAAGAACGTCTCCCTCAGCACCCCGATCGTAAGAGCTGCTGAGTCCAAAATCTCAGAATAAGAGGAGGTTCTTAATGCCCAGCATTAATAACATGAATAATAATATCAATTGATCCAAACAATAACTTACGAACGCTAGTATCTCAACGGCCGCCTTTGGGACAGAACCAATTCCTTACCCCTTTGTGCCTTGATATCTGCGAGGCTTATCTGGCCGCTCTCTGACATTTATCGGCGCTTTCGAAACACACTCTAGCGTAAGACAGCTTTACTTCAAATTGTTCAAGTTTTCATTACACGAGAAATGACATAACAAAAGTTCTGAGCTGCCAACCCCTAAGGGATCGCAAGCCCCCACACACTCTGTTCAGGGGCTTTCAGGTACTTTCCCTAGTTTCACTCAGCCCTTAAATACTATGGGCTTAAGTTATTAAATCAGTTTTTCAAACAACATCAACATTTACCTCAGAATCATAAAATCCTCAACATGTGAAGCGCTGATTCTTACACAACACCAAAATACATAAACAAAACCCTAATAATTCCTCAATGCTAACATCATCAACTATAGGAACAGCGCTTACCGTAAGGTTACTTATTTATAACTAACATTTATGTGCATACGTAAAACGAAACAAGAGCACGGCGAGGGCTTAGTGCTTAAGATAAGCACGCCTGAGCCGTGATTGTAGTGAAGTTTACTACAATTGGCCCCTGCTTTCAAAAAATGCACATCCCCTACTGAAAATATTTAACAAGTCACCTTTCAGTTTAATATAATATTTACAAAGCATAACGTTTAAGCATTTTTCTTTATAAGCAAATTGCCCTTTCCCCCCGCATCTCACTCGTGCATTTGAACACCGTCTGCGAGCACTGCATTTGCAATGACAGGAGTCATCCTGCCTGCCCCATCCTTTTCTTTAGCAAATGCAAGCCGGAAACACATCAGTTTTGCTCGTCTTGAGCTTCATCGTGCACTTTTCTTCGATTGGCCTGTCGGGTCCGCGAAGCTTTAAATAACGCAGTAGAGCCTTGCTGCCTTCTAGATGTTCGAAGGGTTCCCATGAGGCCGCAGGCTCAGAAAAACCTTTCCCTTTTACCCAAACATCTGCATTTTGAGCATATCTCCGTGAATTGAAAATGTACTCGACTTCATAGGCTGGATGTTCGTCATTTTGCTGCTGCACTAGGGGGTCCCAGTCTTCAACTTGCCCCATGTCCTGTGGCCTTGGCTTGTCTCGTTGAAGAAGAGACACCTGGAAAACACAATGCTGAGTCATAGACGGAAGTAGCCTAAAACGGTGAGCAGCTTTTCCAATCCTAGATATAACAGGAAAGGGTCCTATGAAACAGCGTTGAAACATAGCTGTCCCTCTTGATTCCATGTACCTTACAGAAAGCCAGACCTTGTCTCCTACATTGAACTGCACATCCTTCCGGTGTTTGTTTGCGTAGTACTGCCGTGCTGCTCGTGCCTCAATAATGTGCGCAGCTGCACGATCAACCATCTGTTGATAGAGCTTCTTCATGGGTGGAGAGACAGTTGGAGACAGGTCTTCAACAATCTCTAGATCTGATGCTCGTAGTGGATTCCTCACCAATGATGACCTCAAAAAGACTAAACCCGGTAGGGACTGTACAGTTGTACACTAATTGCGTTGTAGCATGTAGCTCTTCCCAAGCACCTTCGTCACTTTTTATGTATGCGCGTAAAACTTGTTCGATGGTCCTGTGCACTCGCTCTGTCTGTCGGTCTGATTCTGGATGCCAGAACGTAAATAATGCCCCTTTGATGTCGAAACGTTTGCACAGTGGCTCCCACATTTCAGCTGTAATTGGAGGAACGCAGTCAGAAACAAGTACTGGTGGTAGTCCGTGATATTGCACTATGCGATCAGTTAGTAAAGAAACTACGCCTTCTCCTGTTACTGTTGTTTGCCTAGGAATAAAATGTGCAATTCTGCTCATCGTATCAACCAACGTGAGCGTAGCGTCGTTCTTCTTTGTCTTTGGTAAACCTGTGATAAATTCTATGGAAATATTCGCCCATCTTTCTGCTCGGATTTGTAGGGATTGTAGTAGTTCTGCAGGTTCTGTACTAATTGATTTTTTTGCTTTGCAACGAGGACATGACTCAACATAGATGCGCGCGTAGTTACAAATGCCTGGCCGATATTCAAGACGTGCTAGCATGTCGTAGGTGTTGTGTATTCCCATGTGTCCTGTTGTAGGGTGATCCTGACATTGATAAACGACATGCTGTCTGCACTGAACGGCTGAAGGAACCCATATGCACCATAGGCCTTGAAGACAAATAAAGAGTAGGTTTCCTTCAACTTTAAATTCATGTCTCACTGAGTTTGTTTCATCCCATAGTATGACGTCTTTCTGCTGGCGTGCGCGTTTGTAAATACCACCAAAAATAGTGCATTCATCTAATGCACGGACCCACTGTTCACCACCAACATCGAGTTTATGGGGTGCTGCACGCTGCTGTTGTAAATCTGCAACGGTTGCTCGTTGATAGCGTTTGCTGTTGCTGTTGTCGTTCTTGTCAATTTGTGACACAGCGAATAATACTTCGTCGACAGTTGCTGCTGCAGTGTTTATCTCCTGCATATCCTGCACTTCTGGCTCTTTGTGTTCGTGTGCACGATGACGCGACAAACCATTTGCCGCAACCTTGTTAGAACCTGCAAAATATTCAATCTTCAAGTTCTGGAAGTCCGCCAAGAATATCAAGCACCTTCCCACCTTTCCACGTATGTACTTCTCCTTTAACTTGATGGAAATACTGCAACGCTCTGTGATCAGCATATACAGTGACATCTGCTGTTAACAATAATCTTCGCCACTTCTCTAAAGCCCTTATTAATGCGAGCAGTTCTTGATTATAGGTAGAGTATCGTTGTTCATCTCCCAATATTTTCTTGCCTAGGAATAGCAGTGGTTTGCCATCTTCTTCTAATACTGCGCCCACTGCACAACCTGATGCAGCTGTCTTGACCACGTAGGGCTTGCTTGTATCTGGAATTTGTAGAGTCACATAGTTCACCAATTTAGCTTATAGAGACCTAGCTGCTGCTGTGTGTTCTGCTGTTCACTCGAATTCTGTCCCGTTTTTTGTTAACTCAAATAATGGTCTTGCCATCTCTGCAAACTTCGCCCCCATAAACATAAGAAATTAACAAATGGTTTCTAAGAATTGCCTCACTTGTGTGTCGTTCTGAAACTCTTGAGGCCAGAAAGAGATCGCTTGAGTTTCAAAAGAACTTGGGATGATACCTTCCGCTTCCACCTTGTAACCCAAGTATTCAATTGAGGACACTCCAACTGTACACTGAGAGACCGTATGGTACATCTTGTGGGTCTTCAAGATGAATAACACGTTGTCAAGTAGTTTGGCATGACTTTTGGCGTCTGGACTGTACACCCAAAAATCATCAAGGTACGCTATTACCCCTTTTCCCAATAAGTCAAAGAACATATGATTCATAACCGATTGAAAAGCTTCTAGTGCTCTCTATAACACAACCGGCATTACCGTAAACTCATACTGCCCCATACATGTTCGGAATGGAGTCTTGTATTGGTCCTTAGGCTCGAGTTTAGTTTGATGAAAGCCTTGTTCCATGTCGATTGTAGTAAATACTTTAGCGCCGCGTAGTAATTCTAAAATATATTGTAGCGTAGGCAAAGGGAATTATAGGGATATTATCATGGAGTTGAGTTCCCGGTAATTAACCATGATTCAATGTTGTTGTTTCCCAAAGACGTCATCCCTGTTGGTGACCAGCATTGACGGAGCTGCAAGAGCAGACGACGTCATGGTAATCCACTTGGCCTCCTTAAGCTGCTTTAAAATCTGTCTCTGTGTCTAGCGCTCCTTTGGTCCTGATCAATAAGTTGCTCCTTTACTCGGTATTCTGCCTGGTACTACTGTGAACGTGTGATTAATAATTCGTTCAGGCGGTAGTCCTGGGGTTCGACTATCCATGAAGTCCTTGTATTTGCATATACGTTCTCTAATTCATGCACGAGATTTGCGCTTTTCCCCTTCAATCCACGCTTCTAATCTCAAATACGTAGGCCCTTGCCATTTGGTATCGCAGCACATTTCACCTCCACGATATCAAACATTGGTCTTTCGCGAACTTGAATTAATTCAGTCATGTTGAAGTTCTCCGGTGAACTTCGGCCCGCATCGAAAATCGCCACAACGTCATCGTCTGGATTTCTCACACTATTAACTAAGTGTAAACTAGTGGGGTGCAGTTGGCCTTTAGGTTGTTTTTATTTCAATTCAGTCACTAGTCTTTTAATAGGCACCACTTTGTTAATCTTTTTATATCTCTTGTTTTCCTTCGGTGTAAGCCTTACAAAGTGCGTAGCTTCTTCCGTTCCCAAACGTTGAACATACTATTCCATCTACTCGCTAGCTTCGGCTGCTAGTTGTTTATCCTGTGTATCGTTAGGTAGTTCAAATATTTTTTCTTCTAAATCAAATTTGATTTCACCCTTCACATCAAGAGGTAATAATATCCTTTTGTCATTGCGCCATTTAGTTAAATTGGACGAACTAAAGTCCCAAAAGATAGATTTTTCCTCTAGCCAGTCCCTCCCCAGCGATGTGGCCAGGCTCAGGGTTTGCGCTTCGGCCTGTTTGAACCACTTTCGGGCCTTGCTCGTGGCAGGGTTTATTAAAGGGACTCCCAACCCTTTTAGGCGAATCTGGCTGGCCCTAAGGGGTAACTCAGCCGGCTCAAGGGTTATGGATTGTTCTATTTGGAGATCGGGTTTTAATCTACCTTGCCCTTTGACGAGTTTGAGTTTATTCTTTGAAGCATAGAGATCTGGTTCGGGCTTTCCGCCTTATGGGGGACGCGCCGATGGCGAGTAGAAGTTTGGGTTCGGGTATGCTCTATTGAGCTCCGCTTGAAACACAGGGTTGACTAGTTATGGGTTTAGGCTGCAAGGCCTGGAAAATGGGGGGATGCGGGTAACAGAGTAATTGGAGGGGCCTTTAGCGAGGAACCGTTTGGCGGAAAGGCTTAGGAGGGATGCGGGTTGCCGAGGGGATGGAGTGGTGTTATGGGGAGAGTGCTGTGGGGCTGGGTAGAGCTACTGGACTTGCCAGGCCTAGCTCCTTAATGCCCAACGCTCGTACTCATTCAGTTCGAATGATTTAGTCAGTAAGTGAACGGGATTTGGGCTGTTTTTCACGTAATGTTGGGGTGAGGCGTGGAGATTATGAGGAGCGCAGGTGCTTAACGGACTCGTAGGACAGCAAGTGAACGGCGATACAGGGTAAGCAGGTTTGGGCCGGAGTCAGGCGGACTCTTATGACACTTTGGGCTGTTCGAAGGGGCGTGAGTTACTTGCAGGGTCGCTACAGCAATCCAATGGTTCTGTTCAGGCGGTTGTGCTAAGGGTGTCCGAGTGCAGCGTAAATTTCGTGATGGATTAAGGCAGCCCAGGCAGGGAAGTGCTCGCCAACTATTGCGCTTCGGGTTACTGAGGTGGGCAGGGTCTGGAGGGCGAAGGCACGAGTGGTTAAGTTTCCTGATTTAAAGGAAAGTTCTTTTGTATGCGTGCGGTGTCAGGGGTGGAAGGTTAGGGTGTATATGGGATGAAAGCCCGCTTCGCGAGTGTCGGAAAATGTATAATAATATGTTTATGCATAAAAAAGGGGTATATCAGCAGATGGTGGATATATGTGGGGAAGGTTGGTATCGAGTCGGTTGTGCCTAGTGGCTAGTTTGGAGGTGAGTGATGAGAGGAAGGCATTCTGTAGTGGTATCAGTGTATTGTGGCTCAACTATCTTGTGAGTTAAAGGGAAATCATTTAGCTTTGATATTAGGATGCAAACGGGATCGTGGTCGGGCTGTCATACCGCGGTTCTTTGTTTCTGGCGGAGGCGGCGTAGCGGTTAGGTCTGTGGGAGGGTTGCCAAGGCGAACGCAGGAACTGGTTAGTGGGACCAAAGGTCTCTGGAGGTTTCCAAAAATGTGGTGTTTGTATATACACTGACGCATGCGGCAAGAGATGTGAGTCTAGGTAACGTTGCGCTTCTGTGAGCTTCCTAGCATGTTGGGGCTGCCGGTCAGGAGGTGCTATGGAGGTGAGTTTGGGTATTATGGCTAAATAAGTTTGGGGTTTGGGGTATGACAGTAGTAACTGCAAGTGCGTTTTAAGTTATGAAACGGTTAAGGCAGTCCGTGTGCCCCTCTATGGTTTGAGGGTAGTGACGGAAACCGGTTGGACCACGGTCTAGTCATTGGCGGGAAAGGCTTGAAGGTTTGGATGGTGCGTTGGCTAGTCGGCTTTAAATGTCGTTAAGCGTGGATTAGGTGAATTGCTTAAAATCAAGTCTCCTGCCGGATGAGATGTCTTGGGTGGAGCTCAGCTAGCTATGTTATTGTGCATGAACGATAGGTGGGCCGTGGATCCTAACTTCGGGTAAGGGTCTGGATTCTGGGAAGTGGGTATGCGAGGAGATCCTTTTGAAAGGTCGGAGGGTTATTTTATTCAAAGGTTGTTTCCTCCATTTTGGGTTCTGAGGCGAGGCTCCTAACAGGCTCCTCAACACTGGGGGTAGGGTGGCTAGGAGCGTAGGCAGGTAGTGATCCTGTTATGATTGTGTTAAAATAAATGCGAATTCATGGGCAAAGGAGAAGGGATGACGTTAGCAAGTAACGTTTGCCTTGGTGGCCTTACTCTAAAGGGTTGTTTGTGTGTGTCGGGGGGATTCCCTAGCTGCGTCCTGCGCGGAGCACTAATGAAAGGCCCTCTGTTTTGGAAAGAGGCACAAGGGCGTTCGGTCAACAGAAACAAGAAGAAGAGAGAGAACGTGGTTTCTTTGAGCATTAAACGATTTACTCTGAAGTCCTCATACATCCAGCAGTATATGGCGTTCCTGTTCTCCGCAACAAGAGTAGGGCATTAGGCAGAAGCTGCCTGTATCTAGGCGCTCCAGCGAGAGATATTCGCTTTGAACTAGAGCTACAGCATAAGGCTGGGAACGTTCAGATTACCCAGTATTATAGAATACAGAAGTTGAGCAACTAACAAATCTCCACTGGTCCGCAAATCGCCCACTTCAAATTTAGCTTATTTCACCACCTCCACATATTACCCCTCGCCCAGTGCGAGCTTAAATTTAATTGTAGTGTCTAATTCTTCGGCAGGCCACTTTGTTTGCACGTCAACGCTTGAAGCGACGAAAGATCGACTAGTACCGGGGTTGACCAGCGGCTCAAATGGATCTTCACCTGCTCGAACTTCTAGCAGGGACATTGGAACTATCGCATCTAATGCTGCTCCAATATAACTACTGATTATGCTTCCGATGACTTTAGGATACTTGTTGCGCGTGATCGTCTCGCGAAGCTTCGAAGCATTGCCACGGAATTCTTCGAATTTCCCTGGACTAACCATGTTAGAACTTTGGATCAAACTCTGATAGCTGTGTGATGCAACCCTGTTGAAATGCACTTCTTTGAATTCATTGGGTTTGGATCTGTTTTCCGCACATGTTTGCAACACAGGGGTAGTACGATCTTGTCTAGCTAAGTTATTCCCTTCTACTTCTGTTGATGCTTACTCAAGTTTATCGTTTTTTTTCATCCTCTTCCGGTTCTCTTCCTTTCCCTGTTCTCCGTTATATTCAATCATGCTGTGAATTTCTTCTGCACTATCTATTCATTTTTCTGGCGGCACTGTTCATTAGGTAAAGAGCACGGTTTCGCAATTTTATTTATATCACAGGCCGACTTTAACGCGTTTTGATTAATCCGTTAACGGTCGTTTCCTGTCTCCATTTAGTGTACCAGCGAAGTTGATCGTTTTTGTTTCCCCCACTTTTCCTTGTGACCTCTCTGCTCAGGAAACGAAGAATCCGGAGTCACAATCGTATTGGAACTACGTACTGAACCAGTCCCTCGTTTACCAGTACGTCAGTTGTCTCCGTTCGCCCCGCATTGGCACTTGGGCCCATCGATTAGTAATATTCTCGGAACGCTGTTGTAGTCGCTGTTAGTCTTCGTCCTGCTTCTAGCGCTAGTGGACTCTACTTTAAGCCTAGATTGGTGGACCACTTCGCCACATACGCTTGTCCGTTTCCCTGTTTTCTAGATGTACAGGTCTTACCTTCAGCCGCTTTCATCGGTGATTTACTGGGAATCTTCTGCTTGCAGTCAGTCTGTGTAGGGCACACGGTAGCCCAGTGGCCGATTTTCCCGCACCTCCGGCACCTCTATCCCTTCCTCTTGACAGACATAATGCAGTTGGGACACTTTCTAGCCCTGAGCCCTTCGCCATCACAGGCATAGCACTTGATCGCTCTGGCCTGTTTCTTTGCATTCGCGTCTCAGGGACTGGGTTTCTGCTAGTAACGTAATCTTGGCGTGCTACTCCACTATTACCTCCTTCATTCCTGCCGTTTGCTCGTAGGTCACTCTAGGCCTGTTGCACGTGCCTAAGCCGACGAAGTGGTACCCATCCAGCTATATTGCTTTTTACATGGGCTGTTACTTCCCTGCCACGCTTATCATTGGCAATGCTATACCACAGCAGTGCATACTGTTGGCCTTTTCCCAGCTTTCTTCTTAATAAATTTTTTGCCTGAATTCAATTAGCCGGCACTGCCTCCATCCCCCCTGCTAGTCTAAACGCTCCGAGCCTGTTCCTATGGTTTTAGTCAGAAGGGAATATTCTTGGCTCGAGCGCCTAGATAGAGCCAGCTTCCGGCTAATGCCTTACTCCTGTTGCCGAAGATAGGTACGCTTCATGTTGCTGGATGTGTGAGGACTTCAGAATAAATCTGTTAATTCTAAAAACAATAGTTCTTTCTGTTCTTCGCGTTTCTTTTAACAAAACTGCATTTTCTCTCTTTTCAAAGGAGAGGGCATTGCGTTCCTCCTCCGCGCAAGCCTCAGCTAGCCAAGGCAACCCACACACACATATAACTCCTAAGATTAGTGAAAACAAGACAAACCTCACTTACTAACAGCATCGCTTTTTCTTTACCAATAAATTCGCATTTATTTCAACACAATCATAACAGGATCAATCCTGGCCTACGCTCTTATCCACCCTACCCCCAGTCCTGAGGACCCTGTTTCGAGGAGCGAGCTGCCTCGCCTCAGATCCCAAAATGGAGGGAACGCTCTTTAAATAAAATAACCCTTCAATTTTTGAAAAGCATTTTCCTCGCTTACCCACCTCCCAGAATCCAGATCTTCACCCGAAGTTAGGATCCACGGCCCACCTATGGTTAATGCAAGACAACGTACCTAGCTCAGCTCTACCGACGGCATTTCATCCGCCAGGACACTTCATTTTCATTAATTAACCTAATCCAAGCTTATTGCCATTCAAAGGCGACTAGCCAACGCACCATCCAAACCTTCAAGCCTTTCGCTCCTATGGCTAGACCGTGTTCCAACCGGTCTCCCACATCACCCTCGAACCACACAAGGTCACACAAACGGCCCTAACCCCTTCATAACCTAAAACACACTTGAAGTAACTACTGGCATACCCCAAACCACAAAAACATTTAGCAATCATACTGAAACTCACCTGCATAGTACGTCCTGACCGGCAGCCCAAACACGCTGAGAACCCGGCAGAGACGCAACGTTACCTAAACTCACATCCCTTTCCCTATGTGTCAGTGTATACACAAAACAAGCATTTTGCCGCACCCTCCAGAGATCCTTGGTGGCCCTACTTAGTCGCTTCCTCCGTCTCACCACCTCTCTCACAGACGTAACTGCTACACCGCCGCCGTCAGGAACCATCTGCCGCGGTATGACACCCTCACAGCGATCCCCTTTCGGATCCTAATATCAACAGTAAGTACTATTCTTTACCTTACAAGACAGTTGAGCCACAATACACTCATATCACTACAGAATGCCTTCCTCTCATCACTCAACACCAAGCCAGCCACTAGCCACGGCCGACTCGATACGAACATTTCCTGCACATAACTACTATCTGCTTATAGGCGATTTTCCTTTTCCAGAAAACATGTTGTTATGGATTTTCCGACATTCGCGGAGCAGGCGTTCAACCCAGCTGCACCCCAAACTACCACTCCTGACACCTCACCCATACAAAACAATTTACCTCAAAATCAGGAAACCTCATAACTCGTGAGGTCGCCCTCCAGGCCCTGCGCTCGTCAGTAAGCTGAAACAACAGTTCCCGAGCACATGTCTGCCTGCGCGTCCTCAATCCAACACGGAACTTCCGTTGCACTGGGCTAGCCTTAGTATAACCCCATAAACACACCCATAGGATTCCTGTAGCGACCCTGCGACTAACGCACGCCCCTTCGAACACGTCAAAGTCTCAAATCGGACCACAGGGCCCGAGCCCAAACCTAATAACATTGAATGGCCGTCCACATACTGTCCGACTAGTCCCTTAACCACCTACACGCCTTAATTTTAATCTAAGTGCCCATCACCAGCTTCACGTGAAGGACAGCCCAAATCCCCATCACTTACTCACGAAATCATTTGAACTCAATGCCTGCGTCGACCGAGCATCGGGAACCAAGCTGGCGACGCCGCCCGTCCTACCCAGCCCTACCAGCACCTTTCCCATAACATCAATCCAGCCGCTCGGCAACCCGCACCCCTCCTAAGCATTTCCGCCAATCGGCGCCTCGCTAAAAGCCGCTCCAATAACCCTGATAACTGTATCCACCCATTTGCCATGCCTTGCAGCCTAAACCCATAACCCGTCAACCCTACGTTTCACGCAAAGCTCAGTAGAGCACACCGGAACACGAAACTCCTAGTGGCCATCGGGGCGTCCCCCTATGGCGCCAAACCTAAACCCGATCCGTGTGCTCCAAAGAATAACCTGAAGCCTTTTAGAGGGCAAACCCGACCCAAACCTGAAGTCCTAATAGAGCAACCAATAACCCTTCTATCGGATGAGTGACCTCCCAGGGGCAGACTACCCCCATATAGTTTGGAGTCCCTTTAATAAGCCCTGCAAGGGGCAAGGCCCTTAGAGGGTCCAAACAGGCAAGAGAGCAAACCCTGAGGCTGGCGACATAACGTGCCATTACGCGATGCGGAAATGTAATTAAGAACAGCTGCTTTAACATCCCCGGCGGTGTAGACCCCCCTCAACCATTCCCTCAGAGAATTGCTTCGCCATCTTATCGCCCTCATCCTTGTAATGAATATCTGCTGTAACCGCCTAATGGTAGCCCCTACGCTGTCCGCTGGAGCGGTCCAACATTAAATAACTTGCACCCTTCTCAGTCTACCGGTAGGGACTAAGGCTCACCATACCCCACCGCGCCCCAGTAGCCCAAGGCCTTTTCCTCCAATTTGATGGCAGCATCCAGAGCTTTCGCTTCATTTGATATCCAATTAGGTCATAGTAACGTCCCAGAATGCTTAGCTAGTGCCTCGGCTCTGTGCCGTCAAATTTCAAAGGCGCACCAGCCTGTAGTCTGCTACTGGCCGTGTCGGGTTACTCCCGTAGGAGATCGGGCTTCATGTTGTCCTCGGTGTTCGTCTCCAAATTCGTTCAATACATCGGCGGTCGGTGGTTTTCTAGCCGTATAATAGCATCTGGGGGAATTGTCCTCAGCGTCGTGCCCCTTCTAAAGTCGCGTGGCACCTCTTATGGCTCCTGAGACGGCGTCGCTCGTGTACCACTCGCTCTGCCTAACACGCCCAAGATATCGCTTGCCTGCAGAAGACTTGACGACCTTTCAAGTAGTCATATAGGATGGGTGTCATCAGTGTCTTTTCTTACCTCCCGCACTTTGTTCGTACTTCCGTCTGCGGCGTGGGGACCCTTTCCCTTTCAATCTCAGAATCTTTGGGTATTGACCTTTTCACAGTATCTTCGTGCCCTTTTAGCGTTCGTTGCTGCACCTCAAACCACCGTTTGCCACAGTCTTCTCAATTCCGTATCAAAAACTCTTTATTAGATGGTTTCTCGCACCTCCTGGACGTGGTTAAGACACTTTGCGTCTTACTGTCGTCTCATGCAGCGCTCCAATAGACAGAAATCCTTGTCCGCAGGATGCATACTCAAACACCCGCCTGGCCCGAAGGCATGCCGAAATGGTTCACGTAGCTGAACTTCCTTTAAATTGACGTACTTTTTGCTTTTTCTCCTGTCTTACGATTAACGAATAATAATACGTACTGACTCTTTTAAGCCCAAGGAGTCAAAATCGCATGTTCATTACCTCAACTTCAAAATTTCCTCGCTATTACAACCTCTATGGATGCGCACTACCTCGACCTTGACATCCTTTCAATATACCTTCGCTGCTGAACAAAATTATGAGGACCCGCCTTATTTCCCCTAATTATGAACAAACGAGTTCTGAGGGACCTAAAAGAAGCATCGGGAAACTCGAAAGCTTTAAACCACTCAAACTCCACCACCGCCTGTCACAGACTCCCAATGACGACCTACACGGCCTGGTAGCTTGCAATTTAGAGACCCATGCAATATACAGACGTGTATATTAACTTTCGTTGTTGCCCTTTTGCACAGTGGGATTAAAGCATTCCAGAAGTTCCCGAAAGCGTTGCTGCCCTTCAGAAAGCAAGTCTCCCTCAGCACCTGGATCTTGCTGCATGCGAGATTTTAGTATGTTAAAATAAGAACAGTTTCATGATGCCCAGCATTAATAACATTAACAAGGGGAATGGATAACAAGATAACGTAGGACCGCTAGTGTCTCAACGAACATCCTTGCCACACACCCTATTTTTTTACTCACCGTGTCTTGATATCTACGGAGCTGATGTCCCTGCCCTCTCATTTCCCCCGCCGCCTTCTACACATCCTCTAGCTGAATCCAACTCCAAATCAAACTGCTTCAGATTTTCATGCACAAGAAAGGACTTTAAAAAAGATCTAAACCAAGATCAAGACCTGCCAACCCCTACGGCATCGCATGCCCGCATACAGTGTGGTCGAGCGCTTTCTGCTGCTTTCCTTAATTGCTTTCACCCCTTAAGCATTATGGGCTTAAATTATTAAATCAGTTTCTTACACAACATTAACATTTCGTTCAGAACCATATCGGCCCCAACATGTACTGCACTGATTCTCACACAACCTTAAAATACATAGACAAAACGCTCATAATTCGTCAACGATAACATCACCGAGGAAGCCGGCTTAAAGGAATGTCGCTTATTCATAGACAGCATTTAAGTGTATACCTGAAACGAAGCAGGTGCACGGTGCAGGCTTAGTTTTTAGGACAGGGACGCCTGAGGCGTGATGGTAGTGAAGTTGACTATACCTTCAGGACACAATCATTTCCTTACCCCACCGTGTCTTGATACTGGCGAGGCTTATCTGGCTACTCTGTGTCATTCACCGGCGCTTTCTAGTCGGCCTGTAGCTTAGAACAACTTCAATTCAGAATTGTTAAGCTTTTTATGCACGAGTAAGGACGTAACAAGACTGCTGTTCGGACATCAGCAGCTGCCAACGCCTAGGGGATCGCAAGCTCCCAGACACTGTCCTCGGGGGCTATCAGATGCTTTCCATAGCTGCGTTGAGCCCTTAAGGATAGTGGCCGCTCGCTAGTAAGCTAACGTTTCAAACAACACTAACATTTAAAGCAGGAGCGTATAAGACTCAACGCGTGAAGCGCTGAAACTCACAATACCCAAACGCTTCAGCAATACCCTCATCATCCCTCAACGATAACACCACCAACTACAGCAACAGCTATTACCGTAATGCTATTTGTTCATAAGCAACATCTAAATGAGTGCGCGAAACGAACCAAGAGCACGGCACATGCTCGGTGGTCCTGATTGTAGTCAAATTCACTATACCTTTGGAGGACATTCACTTCTTTAACAAGGCTTGTCTTCGTATCGGCGAAGCATATCCGGCGGCTCTGTATACATTTTCTAGCTTGGTCCAACTTCAATTCAAAATGCTTAAGCTTCTTATGGACGAGAAATAACCCTACAAAGGATCTGACCGAAGATGAGGACCTGCTAACCGCTAGGGGATTGCAAGCTTTTACATACTGTCTTCCGGGGCCCTCAGCTGCTTCCCTTAGCTGCGTTCGGCTTTCAAATATTATGGGCTTAAGCTATCAATCTAAATTTTTGAAACTGATTAACATTTAACAAGACCGCATGAGCCCTAAGACGTGAAGCGCTCATTCTCTGACAACACGCACATGCTAAAACAAAACCCTTATCATAGGTTAATGATAACCCTTCAAGTATAAGAGAGCCGTTTAACGTAAGGTTACTTATTCATAATCAACATTTAAATGCATACAAGGAACAAAACAAGGGCACCGTGCAGGCTCTATGCTGAAGGCAAGGACGCCTGAGCTGTGATTGCAGTTAGGTTCAGTACCCCCATAGAGCACAACCAATTCCTTAGCCCACAGTATCTTGTTATCGCTGAGCCTTATCTGGCCGCTCTCTGACATCCACCGGTACCTTGGAGACAAACTCTGGTTTAATACAACATCGGTTCAAAATAAAAGTCTTTATGCATGAGAAAAGACTTTCCAAATGATCGGACCGAAGATGAGGAGCTGCCAACCTCTAGGGCATCGCAAACCCCCACAGACTCTCCTCCAGAGCTATCAGCTGCTTTTCTTAGCTGCGTTCACTGCATAAATATCATGGGCTTTCGTTATTAAACCACTCTGTAAAAAAAGATTAACATTTAACTGAGAACCGTATTAGCCGCAACATGCGAAGCGCTTATTCTTAGGCATTACCAGAATCCATGCACAGAACCCTTGTAATCCGTCAATGATAACACCACCAACTATAAGAAAAACGTTTAGCGTATTCTTGCTATTCACAAAAAACATCCGTGTGGATACGCGAAAATAAACAGGAGCACGGCGCACCCTTCGTGCATGAGACAAGGACGCGTGAGCCGACATTGTTGTGAGGTTCACTATACCTTTTGGGAAACAACCAATTTTCTACCGCATTGGGTCCTGATGTTTGCGAGAATTATCCGGGCGCTCGCTGACAGCAGGCGCGGTTTTCTATTCATACTGTAGCAGGAAACGAGTTCAATTGAAAATGCTCAAGCCTTTTATAGACTTAAAGGGACTTAACAAAAGTTCTGACCCAGGATCAGAAGCTGGTAACTTCTAGGGAATCGCAGGCTTCGACACACTATCCTCCGGAGCCATCAGCTGCTTTTCCTGGCTGCATTCGGTTTTTAAATATCATCGGCTTACGATATTAAACCGTATTCTCAAAAAACTCTACCATTTAACCCTGCACTGTATAAGAATAAGATTCAACACGTGAAGCGGTGATTCTCTGACAACCCGCACATGCTCAAAGAGAACCCTGAAAATATCTCACTGATAACGCTTATTGTGTAAACGCTTGAAAGGCTACGTATTCATTAACAGCATTTAAATGCATACCCGAAGCGAAACAAGACCACAACGCAGGTTATATGGTAAACTCAAGGACGCCTGAGCCGTGATTGTAGTAAAGGACACTATACCTTTGCAGGACAGGCAATTTTTTAGTCCGCCGTGTCTTTCTATCGCTTAGCCTTATCTGGCCGCCCTCTGACATTTAACGGCACTCTTGAAAAAACCTCCAGTTTAATACTTCAATTCTGTATGCTTCAACTTTTCATGACCCAGAAAGGGCTTTCCAAAAGATCTGACCCACAACAAGGAGCCGCCCACCCGTGAGGGATTGGAAGCTTTTACACACTGTTTTTTGGGGCTATCAGGTACTTCCCCTACATGCTGTCATTCCTTAAATATCATGGCGTTCTGTTATTAGATTTCTCAAACATCAATATTTATATTAGAACTGTAATAGCCTCACCAAGTAGAGCGCTGATTCTTGACCACCACCAGAATCGATGCACACAACGATTCAGATATGTCAAAGATAACACCACCAACTATAGGAAAAGAGTTTAGCGTAATGTTCCTTATTTACATACGACAGGTAAAGTCAAACCCGAAAGGAATCGAAAGGACCACGCGACCTGCGTGCTTAAGAAAAAGGCGAGTAACCTGAGTCTTTTGCCAGGTTCACTATACTTTTTGGGAGACAACCAATTTCTTAATCCATCGTCTTGTGATATAGATGAAAATTGCGCGGCCGCTTGCTGACAGCCAGGGCTGCTTTTAAGGAGACCCCGGGCGCAAAACAACTTGAAGCTAAAATGCTCATGCTTTTTCTGCACGTTTAAAAATTTAATAAGGCTTCCTGCCCCTGATGAGATACTTCCAACCCCTAATGCGTTGCGAGCCCCCAGATACCGCTTTTCAGTGCTTGCTGCTCCTGTTTCTAGCTGGTTTCAGCGCCGAACATTATGGGCCGAACGTAGTACACCAATTTCCCATACACTGACATGTAACAAACAACCGTATACGGTTTAAGACGTAAAACGCTGATAGTTACACAACATCCAAATGCTTACGCACAATTAGTTATAACCCCTGTATGGTAACACCACCCACTATGGGAAACAATCTAAATGTAACTTTACTTGTTCATATACAACATTTAAGTGCATTGGTGCAAGGAAGCAAGAGCACCGCTGAGCGTCAGTGCAAACGGCAAGAACGAATTTGCCGCGATGGAACTAAGGATGACTGTACAAATCGGACACACCTCATTGCTTGACCCCGTGTTATCGTATCCGCAAAGGTTATCTGCTTGTTTGCCATCATCCCACGGCCCATTCTTAACAATGTCAACATGACTATAATGTTAATTCAAAAGTGCATGTTTTTATGCACGCAACGACATAGTAAAACATCTTACCTATAATAAGGAGGTGTTAGCGCCTATATAATCCCTAGTGCCCATGCACATTCTTTCAGCGCTGCCAGCTCTTTTGCTTAGCGATTTTTAGCGTTTATGATTTATCGGCTTATGACATAAATTTTTTCAACAACGTCAGGACTACGCTCAAAAATGTATAGGTCTGAACACTTGATGCAGTGATTTTGATACAACTCTCTATTGGCGACGCAAAACTATTATAGGCCCTCAATAAAAGAACCGCCAAATATAGGAAAAGCCGTGAGCTACATATGCGTAAAAAACATTTAGGTAGTTACACAAGACAAACAAAGTGGACAGTGCCAGCTCAGTGTTGAAGACAGACTCTTGAGCGTTGATTGTACTTGTTCATTATGTCTTCCGAAGATAACCGATTTTTCAGCACATCGTGTTCTGCTATGGGGATGGCTTTTGCGGCCGCTATTTTTGACATATTCTTGCGCTCTACAGACAAGGTCTAGCTTGAGAAAACTTGACATTAAATTGGTTAAGCTTTATTCTAGGGGAAGGGACCTAACAAAAAGTCTTTGCCGATTTCAAAAGCTTTAAACAAGTGAAACATCGCAGGTCCCCAGACACTCTCTTTAGAGGGTAAAAGCTGCTTTTCCCTACTGTTCTCAGCGCTTGAACGTCATCAGTCAAGGTTATCGAATTAACTTTTCAAACGTCAATATTTAACTCAGAACCATATAAGCTTCAACATAAGAGGGCCTGTGATTCTTACTTGATTACCTAATGCTTATGCAAAACCCTGATACTTTGTGAACGAGAACACCAGCTTCAAAATCAAGGGCGCCTATCGTAATGTTACTTATTTGTAAAGAACATTTAAGTGTGTACGCAAAACAAACGAGGGGCACACTACAGGCTCAGTGCTCATGACAACCAAACAACCGAGAGTGTATAGTCATGGTTACTATATCCTATTGGACAACTAAATCCTTAGCTCACCGTATTCTGCTATCCACTCGGCCTACGGCGGCTCTTTCCAAATTTTTAACCGGGCTTTTGTAAACGCCTTTTTGCATGATACCTATTCAACTACAAATCTTTAGGCATACTGGGCACAAACATAGCGTTAGCTAGGGAAGCGGAGCTGCCAAAACCTACTGTATTGGAACCCCCCACACACTCACTTTCGGGGCTTCCAGGTGCTGTTTTTGTCTGCATTCAATTGGGAAATATTATGGGCCTACATTCATGGATTAATTTTTAAAACAACCATTTCACTCAAAATCATATAACCCTAAACGTGCAAAACGCTGATTCTAGGGTTCTCCACAACGCACAGACAAATTCAAAATCCCTAAACCATAACATTACCAACTATTAGAAACCCCCTTCACGTAATGTTGCTTATTCATAAATAACAATTACGTGCAAACAGCGAACCAGACAGGAGCAGAGCTCACGCTTTGTGTGAAAGACAAAGAGTCCACAGCCGTGATTGTAGAGAAGAGCCCTGTGCCCTTGAGACACCGCCAATTTTTCATCGTACCGTGATACTATCTGGGAGGCGTATATTGCCGTTGTCCAACTTTTTCTGTCATTTTGTGGACAACGTGTCGCTTCTTACAATTTCATTGTAAGCACATTTAGCGCTTTATGCATGATGAATCTAACAAAATATCTGCACCAGGATCACGAGCTGCCAAGGTCTAAAATATGGCAACCCATCGCAAGTCGCTTCCACGGCTATGAGCTGCTTCGTGGGAGGTTTCGACCCTTAAAAATAATGCTGTAACGTTATTAAATCAATTTATCAAACAATACTAGCATTTGATTTACAGTCTTATAAGCGCTACCATGTGCAGCGATTATCCTCAAGGAACACCCAAATAAAGCCACACCCTCATATTCCCTTAACCATAACACGGTGCCTTAAAGGAAAATCCCATAAGGTAGTATTGGTTGCTTATAAACCAAATTTGAGTGCATAAGAGAATGACACAAAAGGCACGCTGCAGCCTCACTGCTTATGACGAGGACGCCTAAGGCGCCATCGTCGAATTTCCCTATAGCTTGGGAACGACCAGCTTTGTACTCCGCCGGTGTTCTGGAATTCACAAACCTTATGTGGCTTTTTCTGATACGTACTGGCGCTTCCTAGAGCGGCTGTGGCTTAATGCAACTTTATATCAAAAGCCCTAAGCATTTTATGCTGAGAAAGCACTTCACACAGGATATAAGCTAAAATCAGGCATTGCAAAGATCGAGAAATTCGCAGGCCCGCAACGACTATCTTTTGGGGTCATCAGCTCCTTTCCCTCTCTTCGTTCTGCCCTTATCTATTATGGGTGTAGGCTATTAAATCAACTTCTCAAACAACATTAACATTAAGCTCAGAACCGTATAAGCCTTAATATGTAAACCCCTGTCGCTAAAATCCATGGACAACTCCATCATAAACTCTCAACAGTAACCCGACCAACTATAGGCATAGCGGTTAACGTAATGTTACTTAATTGTAAACAACATTTAAGTGCTTACGTGCAACAAACAAAAAGCAACGCGCAAGCTCACTGCTTAAGACAGGGACGCCTGAGCCGTAATTGTAGAGAAGATCACTGTACTATTGGGACAGTCTTGCTACTGGGGAGCGTTATCTCGTCGCTCTCTGACATTCACCTTCGCAGTTTGGACGCGTTCTGACTTAATACAGCGTTAATTAAAAGTGCATAAGCATTTTCTGCAGCGGAAAAGACGTATGAAGAGATCTAAAATATCTGGACTTGGCAAACCTTTAAAAGTTTCCAAGCAGGCACAGACTCGCCTCGTGCGCTCCCAGCTTTTTTTGTTCGCTGCTTTTAGTTTTTGAATGGCATTCGCTTACGCCATTGAAGCAATCTGTGACACAGCACCAAGATTTAACTCAGAACCGTATCATTTTCAGGTCCTGATTCTCACAGAACGAACCGTATCATTTTCAGGTCCTGATTCTCAGAGAACGCCTAAATGCTAAGGCAAAACGGTTACAGTTCTTCAACAATAAAACTTCCAATTATAGCAAAAGCGCTTAACGTAATGTTATATATTCATAAAGAACATTTAAGTGCATAACTGCAACAAACTAAGAATACAGCGCACGCTCAGTGCTGAAGACAAAGACGCCTGAGCCTTGTTAGTAGTCAATATCACTGTACAATTCGGCAACAGCTAATTGGTTACCCATCCGTAGCTTCCTACTGGCGAGGCTAATTTCGACGCTCTTTGACATTTACCGGCGCTTTATAGACAAAATCTAGTTTCATACAATTTAAACGTAAAGACCTACGGCGGTTTATGCATGAGAATGAATTTAAGAAAGCATCTGACTCAGGATGAGAAGCTGCCAAGAACTAAGGTATCGTAACCCCTCACACACTCTCTTATGGGGTTATCAGCTGCTTGATGGCTGCGTTGAGGATTTAAGCATAACGGTTTAACGCTATTAAGTCAATTTTTCAAACAACTCTAACGTTTGAATCACAATCTTCCAAGCATCAAGCAATGAAGCGCTGCTTTTCAGACAAAACGCAAATGA
Organism: Eimeria nieschulzi; assembly: GCA_000826945.1. Lineage (NCBI taxonomy): Eukaryota > Apicomplexa > Conoidasida > Eucoccidiorida > Eimeriidae > Eimeria > Eimeria nieschulzi. The sequence goes on along the minus strand of JRZD01029926.1, from coordinate 762 downwards.
CGCGAAACCCTTATATTCGCTCAACCATAACACCATCGCCTAAAGGAAAAGCCCTTGACGTAATACTACTTGTTCATAAACAAGATTTAAGTGCATACGAGAAGCCCACCAAGGGCACGCCGCAGGCTCAGTGCTTATGACAAGGACGCCTAAGCCGGGATTATAGTGGTTCACTATACCTTTGCGACACAGCCAGTTTCTTACTTCACCCGTGTCCTGGAATTGGCGAGGCTTATATAGATTTCTCTGACAGCGACTGGCGCTTTCTATAACGTCTCTAGCTAATACAACTTTACGTCAAAAGCCATAAAGATTTTCTGCACAGAAAGGACTTAACACAGGATCTCACCTATGGTTAGGAGGTGCCAAGCTCTAGAGATTCGCAAGCCCGCAAACACTGTCTTCCGGGGTCATCAGCTGCTTTCCTTCCCTTCGCTCTGCCCTTAAATATCATGGGAGTAGGCTATTAAATCAACTTCTCAAAAAACATCAACATTGAGCTCAGCACCTATAAGCCTCAGTATGTGAAGCCCTGATTCTAAACCGTCGCTAAAATACATAGACAACTCCATCATAAACCCTCAACAGTAACTGCACCAACTATAGGCACAGCGCTTAACGTAATGTTAGTTATTCGTAAACAACATTTAAGTGCATACGTGCAACAAACGAAAAGCAACGCGCAAGCTCAGTCCTTAAGACAGTGACACCTCAGCCGTAATTGTAGACAAGATCACTTTACTATTGGAACACAGCTAAATG
>JRZD01029925.1:3987-81319 GCA_000826945.1 Eimeria nieschulzi | reverse complement strand
TAATTAAACTTGTTCATGGCTCCCCATTTTTTTGAACTCATCCCACATACGCCGCTACGCGCCAATACTTCACACGAAAGCGTTCCCACAACAAACCCCACAAAACAGACACCTAAACTGCTGCTCCAAGCCAATCTCATCTCCAACACTCCGTGCCCAAAAGCAGCTACCCAAGTATCCTACTTTTAACATAACGCTAGGCCTTCAGCAGCAAGCGCACTAGCTGAAGTCGGCAGAAAAATTACTTTCACATAACTCCTAGGGTCTCGAATGAGCCCATGTCCATGACACTAGCGTGCGGGGAAACCAAGAGGAACAACAAACTAACATACACCAGTTTCCACAACTGACCTCATTAACCCACTTTCCCCAATGAATTGCAGCTGTCGGTGTGCCTTTAGGTGGGAGTAATTGTTCTTTGCATCTCCGCACACAACTTCACGGCAACCTTAACAACCAGCAGCCTTACCGCAACCACCACTTCCCTTTCTGTGCCACGGCCGCTGCAAATAATGACTTCACTAACGTAGTTCGAGCCTCCCAACCATTTCGGTCTCATCACATGTAAGCCGCAACGAAGTTCTTCAAACTAAAACATTTCCACAAAAACCCACAAAATAGACACCCAGGCTACTCAGAAGGGCGTTTCGTTTCCGGGAATCAGTGCCCCGAAGCAGCAGGTTAAGTATCCCACCAGAAAATACCGCTAGGCCTCCAGCAAAAAACACACGTTCTGGAATTGGCATAAAAACTACATTCACGCGCCTCCAAGCGCCTGAAATGCCCTCCGATCCCTGACACTAGCGTACAAGAGAGCCAAGCCGAACAAAAAACCAACATATATTACCTGAATAACCCACTTCCCCAATTCAACTCCAGCACTCGCTGCCTCTGTATATGGCAGCGACCATTTTCCCACGTCTGCGCTAAACGGTACAGGATCCTTACCAATCATAATCTCTACACCAGATATCCCTTCGCAATCTGCGGCGTCGCCGCGCAGCGGAAAGCACAACTAAACTCGTTCGAGCCTTCCCATCATTTGAAATTCATCATACAGAAGTCGCTATGCACCAATTCTCCAAACGAAAGCGGTCCCAAAAAAACACTTTTAAAACAAACACCCCGATTACTATTGCAAACCATTTTCATCTCCAGAACTCAGTGCCCAGAACCAATTACACACGTATCCCATATTTAGCATAACGCTAGGCCTTCAGCAGCAAACGCACTAGCTGGAATCGGCAGAAAACTTGCGTTCACATAGCTCCAGGTGCCTCAAATGAGCCCAGGCCCATGACACTGGCGTATGGGCGAACCAAGTGAGACAATACACTAACATACACTAGCTTGCAAACGTGGCCTCAATAACCCACTTCCCGCAGTGTCTTCCAGCTGTTGCGGCGTCTGCAGACGGCAGTGACCCTTCTTCCTATTTCTCCAAACGACCCCACATAAACCTGAACAGTCATCATCTCCACGCCAGCCATCCCGTTCTATTCTGTGCTGCCACCGCCGCAATGAATAGCTTCACTGAAGTCGTTCGAACCCCCCCAACGTATCGACCTCATTACATATAAACCGCCACGAGCCAATTCTCCAAACAAGATTGCCACAACAAGGCCCACAGAACAGGCGCCCAGACTATTACAACAAGCCGTTTCGTCTCCAGGAGCTAGTTTCCAGAATCAGCTCCTCATGAACGCAGCCCTCAAACATTAACGCTAGGCCTTCAGCAGTAAACGCACTTTCTGAAGTCGACAACAAAGCTACATTCGCGTAACTCCCGGTGCCCGGAACATCCCCCGATCCAATACACTAGCATACGGAGAAAGCAAACCAAATAATAAGTTCATTCACAGCAGGAGGCACAGCTTCCCTCAATAAAGCATCTCCCATACTCAACCGCAGCTGTTGCTGTCTGTAAAAGGGAGTGCCCGTCCTTTACATCTCTCCATACAGCTTCACGCGAATCTTAATCAACATCTCCACAGCATTCACCCGTTCCTGTTCTTTGCCGTCATTGTCGCAATGAATAGTTTAACTGAAGTCGTTTAAGCCTGACCACCGTTTCGGTCTCATCAGATATAAACCGCCACGCACCAATTCTCGACACTAAAACACTGCCATAACAAACTTCACAAAACAGATACCCCGGCTGCTATGGTAAGCCTTTTTGGTCTGTAGCAGTCAATATCTAGAAGAAGTTCCCCAACTGCCGCACTCCCAAAATAACGCTACGGCTTCAGTAGCAAACGCACTTCCTTAAGTCGGCAGTCTTAAAACCACAATATTTGTAGTTTTAAGCACAAGCAATCGCCAACAATGACGTGCCATAGTACGCCGCCGGCTTTTATACATCACATGGCGTGGTGCGCTGGTGGCTAGACACACGAGAAGGGAGCTATCTCAGTGAATGACGAGGACGAAGCGTTCTGATAGCACGTACTGCAACTTTCCGTGCCTGGAATGTTCCGGCTACGTGCACATAGTATTGCAGAAGACAAGCACACTGGCAACGCAGAATAGCATGTTGATTTGCTTGGAGGCTCGACTACGCAATGGATACTGGCCACTGCTAGGCAGCAAAAACCCCATTAACCACCTGCCAACATCCTCAACTATAATCACGCGAAAACGACAAACAGTCGGCAGAATTCGTTGGTCCGCACTATCCGCAGCTACCTGACAGGCTGCTAGGTCCAGTCCAGCTCCCCATCTACTAAGCGCTGGCATATCAAGTCAACCCTATACATTTCTGACTTACAATTCTGGCGTCTAAACACAGTGCCATCAAAGTTAGTTTTCACCGTGTAGCCACACATGCTAACGCTGGCAACGCACTACCTATGAAAAGCCAAATCGCTTTGCACACACTAAAATAATCAGGATTCCACCCAAACTGCCTCAGTATTCTTCATTCTTGTACTCTCGGCAAATGATCGAAACGCGTAGACCACTAGACCCAACAGAACCAAGCACAAAAGATTCATGAGAGCTCCGTAGAAGCATTTAACAATTGTGGGCAGCACCTTCATTCTTACATGGAGAGAAAGTCATATTCGCTTCTGGAAAGAAGCAAACAATAACTCACCCGGCGAAACATCGCTTGGTGATGGGTATTGCGTGGGCAGCACTGTTGGCACACGCGAATGCAGTGCGCGATTCTAACACCTTGTCTTGCCCTATCGCACTCCCCTGACCCTCAATACAGACGTCAACCCAACACCGCCAAAATATCACATGCAACCTCCTTGCTCCAAGACTGGCAACCGCACGGTAGGAAAGAGCCTCAGAATACAACCACCATAACTCCTAGCTTTCCACTGTTTAACAACGTTGTGCGTGGTTCATTGCCACCGACACTTCATGCTAACAAGGTGAACCATTGTTGTAGTCGAAAAGCTGCAGTCCCCGACGTTTCTAAAACTTTGGCCGCTCTAGAGAAATGCTGATTGGTGAAGGTGAATCGGAAAGCCACTGCAAATGATGCGAAGCGCTGCAGCTTGTGGTCTTGGCAAAGCAGCTAAACGCGGCAGTGGGAGGCTATGCTATGTGGAAACCAAAAGTTTATTCCCCGGCCTACCTAAGGAAACAAACCTGCAAAATGATTGAGCCACTGTAGGTGCCTTTTGCCCTTCATGAAACTTACAGATTTGGTGGCTTTTGCTGCATAGAATGTGCAGGCCAACAGCGCCGCAAGGATGGCAACACGAAGCACAGCATTCATGCGCTTCCGTGAAAGAGTTTGCGTGCCTTTGATGTCAGTAGCGTCTTGCAAGGTTTCAGCTGAGTCACTTTTCACATAACGTTCCTCAGCGGTTATGTCCATACCACTTTCCACGGCTGTTTGTGTGCCAGGTTCAAACATGAAATAATCAGCACTTAGGTTGGAGTTGACTGCCCCAGACACCATCCCATTAAACAGAAAGCTGAAGAAAAAATATGCCAACAAAAAATAGATCATCATTTTCAAAGCCAGCGTTCGATGAAGCTAGCCTGTCCGAAAAATCCGAAGGATGGCAGGGGAGGCTTTCCACCGAAAACCAAAGTTCTGTGTGAGTTTCAAAGTAGAAACGATCATATGAAATTTCTTCTTTTTTATTTCTCAATTTCTGTTTACAGTGTGGAAGTCTCACAGGCAAGCATACAGGCTAGGTGCCTGTGATCTACCTGGGAAATATTTTATGTACCAAAACTGTTACCGAAGTAGAGTGACACTGGTTCCTTGCTAGCCCTCATGGAATCACGAATCAAACACTGCATGAAATTAAAATTTATGTATGTTAATATGTCAAGAGGCTTGCTTGGTACTGTCTGCACCGTTCTGTCCCCAGTCCTCGGTGGTAAGATGGCTAGCCTATGATCTGAATTCTTGTTCGTGTTACCGGTTTGTCATCACCGGTCTACAGCCGGTAGAGTAATTCCTAGTTCATCTCTTTTTTTTGTTTGAACGTGTGTTTATCGGGTTACGTAGTGTCAAGTTTCCGTTACGACGTTAATGTCTGCTCGCAGTGTTCTGCTACAAGCACTTCTAATTGTACAGCACTAGTGGCCCTCTAACCCTACTAAAACTAGAGCCAGTAAGAGAAACTAACTCAAGTAATTTTAACGTTTGGAAAAAGTTGTACTAAAGCTCACTGCAATGCAGCGAGAAACTCATATAGCATAACAGAAGAAATCTTCATACCCATACTGCGGAGGTGGCCTACAGCCTCCATCGACTGAGACTACACGGGAATCCCTTTAAGCAGACCGAGAGGCTTTCAATAGACCCCTGATGTGCTAGAAAGTGCAACGGTTTTGACTTTTTAACTTGTTCTATTTGTGCGTTCCCTTCTTAGTCTAGGCGAGGACTCAGGGTGATGTGGCCGTCTGTCAGAAGCTCGTCCTCCCCATCTACTCCTTAGGAATCCGCCCTTTACTAAACTCTCAGTGGATTAGAGCTTAAGCGCTCCTGGCGATTTGAGAAGTGTTTAGAGTTCGAGTTCAGGTCTAAGTGTATCTCGAAGGGTTACGGAGCAGAGTCAAGGTTTCCTTATTGGGAGACGTCCGAATAGCAACAAATGGCTAGGATTTTGACGTCTTAAGTTCCCAGGGTAGTTGCTAGAATGGCTTAGGGTGTGGGATACACCTTTTAAAGCACAGGGTTTGGCACCGGGATACGTACTGGTTTGAGCAGGATAAAGCTCTGGCTCAAGGTGATGCCATTCGATGGGGTGGTTTGGGCCCGGCGTGGAGTGTAGCCGCGACGTGTCTGCAGACAGGTAAAGGAATATGAAAATTTTTAGTTTTGGGTTGAAGATAAAAGGGGGTGAAGGGTTTGTATTTTGGGGTAAAGGAGTTGTGTGAGAGGGCGAATCAGTGTCCTGCAGCCTTGAGGGAGCTAGTGGCCTGGCAAGCCCTGCTCTCAGGGGCCCGCTGCCTCTGACTAAAGTGTTTAACAGCGCAGCAAGTAAGTTAAAGGGGTGTGGGATCCCCTCTGTTGACTGCTGAACTATTTGGGTTTGGGCTAGGGGACGGTGTGTAGTGAACTGTACTACAATCACGGCTCAGCCGCGTTTGACTTAAGCATTGAACCTGTGCCGTGCTTTTGTTTCTTATGACGTATGCACTTACATGCTAAATGGGGATAAGTAACATTAAGTTAAAGAGTCTCTCTACAGTTGTTATTGCTATTTTTAGGGGAATATGAAGGATGTATTCAAGGATTTTGATGTTTGTGGCAGAATTAAGGCGTAGCATGTTGAGGCTCATATGGTTCTGAGTTGAATATTGATGTTGTGTGAAAAATTGATTTATTAACTTTAATCGCATGAAGGTTGAGGGCTGAAAGCAGCTCAGGAAAGCAGCAGAAAGCCCCGGAACAGACTGTTGGGGGGCTTGTGATCCTCTACGGGTTGGCAGCTCCTGATCTTTGGTCAAAACTTTATGTTAAGTCCTTGATCGTGCACCAAGCGCTTAAACACTGTAAACTGAAGTTGTGCTAAGCTAGAATTTGTCGTGACAGCTCCTGTGGATGTCATAGAGATGCAATATATGCCTCGCAGACATCAAGGCACTAAGGAGTAAGGCATTGGTTCTGTCCCGAGTGCATTCGTTAATATACTCGGGTTCCCAAGCTACTGTTTGAATATATTGATATTGTCATTTATTGTATTATAGTTGCGCCACAATAAGCTGCCATTATTCTTAAATTTCGGAGTCAGCAACTCTTGAGTTTGGGGAGCTGAGTGAGACGTGGGTTTCTGGGAAGTTGCAACGCTTTCGGCAACTCTGGAAACGCTTAAATCCCATTGTATGAGAAGAATAAGTAAACGTCAACGTTTACATCTATATGCTGCGAGTTACCAGCCTGTCTAAATTGTCATTGGGAGTCTAGGACAGCTGATGGTCGAGATTGAGTGGCGTACAGCCTTCGCATTTCCCTGTGCTCCTTTTAAATCCCTGAAAAGCTGCCTGTCTCTACTTAGGTGAATTACAGTGGGTTCTCCCACGGTGAGTGGTTTGTGTATTGTTCGGGAGCAGGTAGTGGATCTATGTCTGCTGGGAGTGAAGGTTAGTTAAAGAACTCAGGGGTTCATTTGGTAATTTGGAAGGAAATGGGTTAATTGGGGAAGCTGGTGACGTATTTGGCTTTCTTCCCTTGCCTATCTCACTCTATTTCTGCTTCCTTTAGGGCTTTGGCCTTTACTCAGTCTTATGGACTTAGAGTTTGGAGTGTTTCTGCTATTAAGCAGCGAGTGATGTGGACAGCTTCAGGGTTCGCTCCCCTTTTGCCTGCCACGGCTTTTTATAGACCTTGCCTTGTGCAGGTTTTCGTTTATGTGGGCCTCCAACTGATTTGGTCGAGTGTGCCTTCAATGGGTGACTCACCTGCCTTAACGGTTGCAGGTTCTCTCCTGCAGAGTACGGGTTCGGGTTGGGTTTACCGCCTTAACGGTTGCAGGCTTTCTCCTTCGTAGTACAGGTTCGAGTTGGGTTTGCCGCCTAAACGGGGCGCCCTAGTGGCGAGTATGAGGTTGCGTTTAGGATGGGTATGCCCTTTTAGGGCTTTGGGTAAAGCGAGCCGGGTTCAGGCCTGACAACTATGGGTAAGGGTTCGAAAGGGCTTTAAACTAGGGCCGTTTAGGATAAAGGGATTAGATCAGTGATTAGAACAGGAATGGGTAGGAAGTGGGTGCTGACTATGTGGTTAAGCCTGGTGGAGCTAGTAGCCTAGCCAGCCCTAGCTCCTCAAGGCCTGGCACTCTCGGGAACGTAGTCCCTGAGGTTCTAGTTGGTGAGTGAAAGGAACTAGGGTGTCCCCCTAAGTGAGGTTAGTGCTGATCGTGTTAGTATGAGAGGTATGGTTATTTAAGGTTTGGTGTGATAGTGGGCGTCTTGGTGTATGCTGCAAAAGGGATTTTGAATAGGGCCGGGAGGGTCCTTGTAAACCATCGGGGTGCTAAAAAGGGTGTGTTAGCTACGGGACTTCTATAAAGATCTTATAGATTTGTTTGTAGGGTCGGGCTAAGGGTGGCCGGGTGCGGTGTCGACGCTGTGTTAGAGTAAGGTAGGTCAGTTTGTGAAATGGGTCACAAACTGTCCGGCACGGGTTGTTACAATGGACAAGGTCTAATAAGTGACCGCACGCTTGATCGGGTCTCTTAGTGCTGGGGTAAGGTACTCTGGTATGGCTGCGGTGTCTGGAATCACTGATTTGGGGGTACCCCGCTAGAAGCCTGCCTCCTGAGTACATGAAAATGTATAGTTGTATGTGCTGTGATTAAGCAAAAGGTTATATGAGAGAAGGATGGTCGTATGTTGGTAGACGGCGATGTCGAGTCGGCCGTGGCTGGTGGTCGGTTCGAAGGTGGGTGGTGGAAGGAGGGCGTTCTGTAGTGATACAAGTGTATTAAGGCTTAGTTATCTTGTGAGTTAAAAAGAGAAAAGTGTTTAATATAAGAATTGAAAAAGGAATTGTGGTGGGACTGTGATGCTTTAGTACATAGGTCCGAGTCGGCAGCAATGCAGTGTTAGGTCTATAAGAGGAGTATTGGAGCTAATGCAGGGACTGGTTAAAGAAAACGAAAATGTTCTTTGGTGCTCAAATTAAGTGTATTTAATGTATATATTAGCATGGAGGGCGAGGGATGTGGGTTTGGGGTAATGATAAGCTTCTGGGATGTCTCTAGTGCATTGGGGCTGTCTCGTTAGGGGCCTTATGAGTGTGACTTAGAGCACGGGCGGGATTGGAAGGATGCTGGTAGTAACTTTAAGTAAATTTTAAATTATACAAAGGTTTGGGCCGTCCATGTGACGTTTAGAAATAGGGAGCAGTGCTGGAGACCTGCCGGCGTAGTACCGGTCTGCTGGTAGGAGTTCGAAGGGCCAGTAGATGCATCTGCCTGATGGTTTTGAATATGGTCAAGATTTGATTATGTGAACGAGTTAACGCTAAGTGTCCTGCCGAATAATTGTAGCGGGCCGTGTCAAGTTAACTAAGTTTTTAAGCTTCGAGGTTATATGAGCCAGGAGTCCTAGCTAGGGCAAAGATTTGGACTCCTGGATATTGCACTATGAGAAGCAACTTTTATCGGGTTGAAGGATTATTTTATTTAAAACGTGTTCTGTTTGTTTTGGGTTTTGGGGTGAGGCAGCTAGCGCCTCGGAATATAAGCCTGAGGTTTGGGAGTGAATTGGCAGAGAGCGTAGGTCGAAGATGTTTCCGTTGCGGTTGTGGTTGAAATAAATATAACGTTAAAGTAGAACGAGAAAGGTTTATGATAGTAAGCTAGAGTTTGTGCTGTCGGTGCTGTTTTGGGAAAGACGTGTGTTGTGGGTCGGCCACCTGCGCTCTGCCTGGAACAGGGAGGCAATGTAGTGAACTTCACTATAAAAACGGCTCACGCGTGCTTGTCTTAAGCACTAAGCCTGCGCCGTGCTCTTGTTTCGTTTCACGTATGGACTTATATGTTAACTATGAATAAGAAACATCAATTTAAGGGGTTTTTCTATAGTTGGCGTTATTATTGAGAGATTATGAGGGTTTTGTCTAAGTATTTTGGTGCTGTGTCAGAATCAAGACTACACATTTTGAGGCTTATATGGTTCTGAGTTAAATGTTGATGTGTGAGGAATTGATTTAATAACTTAAGTCCATGATGTTTAAGGGCTGAAAGCAGCTCAGGAAAGCAGCTGAAAGCCGCGAAACAGAGTGTGTGGGGGCTCGCGATCCTCTACGGGTTGGAAGCTCCTGACCTTTGGTCAGACCTTTTGTTATGCCCTTACTCTGGCATTATAAAAAGCTTATCCATTATGAATTAAAGTTGTATTAAGCTAGATCTTGTCTAGAAAGCGCCCGTGTATGTCATAGAGGGGCCAGTTAAGCCTCGCATATATCAAGGCACGGTGAAGTTAGAAATTGGTTCTGTCCCAAAGCTGTTCGTTGAGAGAGTAGCGTTCCTAAGTTATCGTTGGAATAAATTGATATTATTATTCATGGTATTAAAGTTGGGCATCAACAAGCTGATCCTATTTTGAGATTTTGGACTCAGCAACTCTAAAGATCGGAGTGCTGAGGGAGGCGTGCTTTCTGAAAAACAGCAACGCTTTCAGCAACTCCTGGAATGTTTTAATTCCATTATGTGAGGGGAGACGGTAAAAGCGAACATATACGACTGTATCTTGCAAGCGTCTCTATATTGCAAGTTACCAGGCCTTCTAGATTATCATCGGGAGTCTAGAACAGCCGGTGGTCGAGTTTGAGTGGCTTGAAGCTTTCGCGTTTTCCTGTGCTTCTTTTGGATCCCTAAAAAGCTGCCTGTCCCTAATTAGGGGAATTAAGGACGGTTCTCACAATTTTGGTGGACGACGAGGGTAAATTGAAAGAGTGTCAAGGTCGAGGTACAGCGCAGCCACAGGGGCTGTAATAGCGAGGAAATTTTCGATGTTGAGGTGAATAACGAAGGTTTTTGGCAAATTGGGCTTGAAATATTTATTACTTGTCATTATTCGTTTAAGTTAGGTCAAGGGAAGAAGAAACGGCACATTAATTTAAAATAAATTAAATTTTCTGGATCAGTTAGGCACACCTGAGGGCCAGGCGGGTGTTTGAGTATAAAACTGTGAAACAAGGAGTTCTAGCTGTTGGAGCTCAGTACTCGAGGAAGATAACAGGGAAAGTGGCTGCATGAAGCCCAGGGGGTGCGAGACACCTTCCGAAGAGGGATTCCTGATAGGGAATCGAGACGAATCCGGCGAACGGTGGTTTGAGGTGCATGAACGAACTGTAATAGGGCACGAAGATATTGTGAAAAGGTCAAAACTTAGAGAACCTGAGATTGAAAGGGAAAGCGTGAGCAGGCCGCACACGGAAGTACGGGCAAAGTGCGGGAAGTAACAATGGACTCTAACTACATTCGTCCTACAATACTACTTGAAAAAGCCTCAACTCCTCTGCAGGCAAGCGATATCTTGCGGGGGTTAGGCAGATCGGATGGCACACGAACGACGCCGTCTCAGGAGCCACGGGAGTTGTGACGCGACTTTGGAGAAGGCGTTACGCTGAGGGCACCTGACCCAGATGCAACTATTGGAGTAGAAAACCCCGCAGGACCTGCGGTATATCGAATAAATTTGGGGACGGATGACGAAAACAACATGGAGCCCCATCTGCTACGGGAGCAACCCGACACGGCCATCAGAAGACCATACGGAGGTGCGCCTATGAAAATTGATGGCACACAGCCGAGGCACTGGCTAAGCATTGCGGGACATTACTATGACTTAATGGGGTATTCAACAAAAGAGGTTCTGGATGCTACTATCAGATTGGAAGGAAAGGCCTTGGGCTACTAGTGCGCGGTGGAGCATGATGACCCTCAGCCCCTACTGGTAGACTGGGAAGAATTCAAGCTATTTACGTTGCACCGTTTCAGCGGACAGACAATAGATGCTAGCATTAGGCGGTTACAGTAGGTTGAGTACAAGGGTGATGTGGATGAGGTGGCAGAGTTATTCGCTGAGGTGCTGACTGAAGGTGAGTCTCCACCCCCGGAGATATTGAAGGACCTGTTCATAAGTATGTTTAAGTATCGCTTGGTGGCAGAAATGATGGAGGCAGAGCAGGCTAATTGGATTCAGGCAAAGGGTGTATTAAGAAGAAAGCTAGGAAAAGGGCATAAGTATGCACTGCGGTGGTATAGCATGGCGAGTGATAAGCGCCGCAGGGAGGTAACAGACCATCTAGAACACAATAAAGCTGGATGGGTATCACTTCGTGGGTTTAGGCAGCAGCAACAGGCCTACAGGGACCTAACGGGAGACGGCAGAAACTTAAGAGGCAATCGTGGAGTACCACGCCAAGACTAAGTTACTAGGAGGAACCTTCCTGAGAGGCGAAGGCAGAGCAACAGGCAAGAGGTGATCAAGTGCTATGCCTGTGCTGGTGAAGGGCACAGGGCTAGAGAGTGTCCTAACGGCATTACGTCTGCCAGGAGGGAGGGGTAGAGATGCCGGAGGTGCGGGGAAATCGGACACTGGGCTACCGCGTGCCCTACACAGGCTGACTACAAGCAGAACATTCCCAGGGAATCAGCTCTCAAAGCGCCTAAAGGCGAGGTCTCTACATCTAGAAGGCAAAGAAGTGGACGAGCATAGGTGGCGAAGTGAACTACCAATCTAGGCTTAAATTAGAGTCCACTAGCGCTAGAAGCAGGATGAAGACTAACAGCAGCTCCAGCAGCGTTCCGACAATGTTACTAATTGATGGACCTAAGTGCCAAAGAGAGGCGAACGGAGCCAATTTACGTATTAGTAAACAAGGGACTGGTTCACTAAGTAGTTCCAATAAGATGGTGACTCCGTGTTCTTTGTTTCCTGAGCAGAGAGGGTACAAGGACAAATTAGGGAAACAAGAAGGAACAACTTCGCTGCTACATAAAATGGAGATAAAAAAGACCGTTTAGGAATTAATTATAATGCGTCAAAGTCGGCCAGTGACACAAATAAAATTGCGAAGCCGTGCTCTTTGCCTACTGGACAGTGGCGCCACGAAAATGAATCAAAACTGCAAGAGAAATTCACAGCATGTTTAAATATAACGGAGAACAGCCCTGAAGACGAAAGGGGGAGAACCGGAAAAGAATCAAGAAAACGATTAATTTGAATGCGCATCAACAAAATTCAAAGGGAGTAAATTACCTAACCAAGACCATACTACATTTGCGTCGCAAACAACTGCAGAAGGCAAGTACAAATCCAATGAATTCAAAGGAGTGGATTTCAAAGGGATTGCATCAGACAGCTAGCAAAATTCGAATCAAGGTGGCAACAAGGTTAGTTAAGGGAAAGTCGAAGAATTGCATGGCAAGGGTTCGAAGATGCCCGACAAGATCAAGGGTAACAAGTATCCTAAAGTCAACGGAAGCCTCATCAATGATTATATTTCAGCAGCATTAGAAGCGGCAGGTCCTATGTGGTTACTAGAACTTCTAGTAGCTGACGATCGATTTGAGGCGCTCGTGGACACCGGTTAATCTAAACGCACCCCGCCGAGTCCTATAGCTCTGGTTAGTAAGGACTATTTTCAGCTGGAGCGCCTAGATCCAGCCGGTTCCTGCCTAAAGCCCTAAGCTTGTTACGAAGGACGGGAACGCCCTCTAGAATTCTATGTATAAGGAATCCAGAATAAACCTCTTAATTCTTAAGAAAAACCACAATTCTCTCTTTCATTTGTCTGTTCGTTGACAGAACTCTCTCTTTGTGTCTCTTTGCTTCACAAAAGAACGGCTTGCGTTCCTGATCCAAGCAGGACACACCTAGCCAACACCCAACACACACACACACAACTATTAAGATCGGCACTATCGAGGCAAACTCCCACTTGCTAACGTCATCCCATCTCTTTTACCCTTAACTTCGCATTTATTTCCAATACAATCCTAACAGGATCATTTCAAACCTACGCTCCTAGCCCCCTCACTCCCAGTAATCTAAACGCCTCTAGCCCTCTCCTATGGCTCTAGCTAGTAGGGGATATTTTGGCCGGAGCGCCTAGATACAGCCAGCTTCTGCCTAACGCCTTAGTCTTGTTACCAACGACAGGAACGCCCTATGTTGATTGATATTTAAGGACTCCAAAATAAGCCTCTCAGTTCTTTAGGGAAATCACAGCTCTTTCGTTAAGCTCTTTTTTAACAGAACCGTTTTTCTGTTTTTCTTTTTCAAAAGAACAGCATGCGTTCCTGCTTTACGCAGGGCGCAGCTAGCCAACCCCCAACACACACACAAACACACATACACCTTTTAAGATCAGTACTAACAAGGCAAACTCCCACATACTAACGTCATCCTATTTCGTTTGCCCATAAATATATATTTATTTCCAACGCAATCATAACTGCATCACTTCCTGCCTACGCTCCTAGCCATCCTTACCCCAGTCCTTATGAACCTGTTCGAAGGCGCTAGCTGTCTTTCCCCAGAACCTGAAGCAAACGGAACACACTTTAAATAAAATGATCCTTCAACCCTTTACAAGCCGTCTCCTAATACACCCATTTCCCAGAATCCATATCCTTACCCCGATTTCGAATCCACGACCCACCTGACGTTCATGCATCACAACCTACCTAGCTCAGCTGTGCCCACGACAATTCTCCGGTAGGACGCCTGATTTTAATTAATTCACCTAATCCACCTTTATCCTTATTTAAAACCGACTAGCCAACGCACCATCCATACCGTCGAGTCTATCCCGTCAATGGCTAGACACTGCTCCAACCGGCCTCTGACACTACCCCCGAACCATACAACGTCACACGAACGGCCCTAACCCCTTCATAATTTAAAACATTTTAAAATCTACTAGCTTACCCCAAACCCCAAAATCAGTTAGCAACCATACCCAAACTCACCACCATAGCACCTCCTGACCGGCAGCCCCAACGCACCAGAAGCGTCGCAGAGGTTCATTCCTAGCTCACAATCACATCCCTTGCCGTATATATTAGTGCATACACAAATGAAACATTTCGGGGAATTACCACAGATCCTTGGGACCTCTGGTTAGTTCCTCCCCACGTCTCGCCACCCCTCTGACAGACCTAACCACTACAACGCAGCCGCCAGGAACCATGTACAGCGGTATCACAGTTCCATCAAGACCCCTTGCCCATTCAAATATTAACATTAAATACTTTCCCATTAACTCGCAAAAGAATCGAGCCACAGTACACTAATACCGTTACAGAATGCTTTCCTCTCACCACCTATCTCCAAACCAACGACCAGCCACAGGAGACTCGATACTAACTTTGCCTACATATAAGCACTCTCTGCTTATATACCCCTTGCCGCATCTATAAAACGTATTATTATACATTTCCCGACACTCGCCGGGTGGGCTTTCATGAAAAATACACCCGAACCTACCACCCCACATACCGCAGCCATACAGAACACCTTACTTTAAAACCACGAAACTTTAACAACCGTGCGGTCGCTCTCTTGACCCGCCCAATTTAGTATCCCAGACGGGAAGAGTTCCTGAGCACTTCCCTCGCTTATCTGCCTTAATCCAACACGGAATCCGCACCTCACCTGGCCACCCTAAGCCCAACCCATCAACTGACCCATAGGGTTCCCATAACAAGGCTATAACTAACGCACACCCTTCTTAACAACCAAAGACTCATAGGGGTCGCTCACATCGTATAGCCAGGCCACTCACTGTCCTACTACTCCCCTAACCACCTGCACCCCTTATAATCTAAACGCTTGTCATTAACTACACGTAAAGGACAGCCCAAATCCCCTTCACTTACTGACGAAGACACCCGAAACTGAATTTCTGCGTGCTCCCGGCATTGAGGTGCTAGAGCTCGCCAGGCCACTAGCTTTACCCAGCCCTACAACATTCTCCCAAAACACCACTCCAACCCCTCAGGAACCCGCACCCCTGCCAACCCTCTTCCCTAAACGGCGCCCTGCTAAAAGCCCTTCCAATAACCCTTTTACCCGCATTCGCCCATTCACCAGGCCGTGCAGCCTAAACCCATAACCTGTTAACCCTGCGCACCTTAGTCGGAGCTCAATAGAGCATACCCGAACCCGAACCCCTACTCGCCGGTGAAACGTCCCCTCAAAGCGGCAAACCGAGACCCCATCCCTATGCTCCAAAGAATAACCCGAAACCCTTCAAATGGCAAACCCAACCCGAACCCGTGCTGGAAATAAAACAACCCGCAACCGGTGAGTCGGCTGAGTCAGCCATTAGGGCCAGACTTGCCTTAAGTAGTTTGGAGTCCCCTTAACGAGACCCTGCACAATGCTAAGCTCTTAGAGGGCCCAAGCAGGCACAGGAGCAAACTCTGAGGCTGGCCACATCACTGGGGAGAGTCACCCTGGTGGTTAGGAAATTGATGGAGTGTTCCCTGTGTCCAGCTTTACCTTTAGTAAGTTAGAGACGGCTGATGGGAAAGAGCCATCGTTGAAGATGTCCTGGAACTCCACCAACAAGCTGCCTAACGTCTGTAGCTCTTCGACTTTTAGACAACTATTTTTAGACGGTAGCTTCGGAATCCATGCGGCGCTAGGTAGCGCTTTCACGCCCAATGGATCATGTGGGACCAGTGCTGAGGGCGCCTGGGCGCCCTCTTTGATCTCCCCTTCCCTACTCGGTTCGCCCCTTTCTATCCCGTTCTCAACGCTATGAATAACCATCTCGCCTTCACTGCCTGCCACCACCCCGCAAGGCTGAATAGCCTGGGGAGATGGGTAAGGACGCGTCAAGCCCACGGGGTATGCTTTCGGCAGATAGATCGGAGAACCCGCCGAACAATACACCTTTATCAGACCCGTGGAACGCTATTCGGGTACATGCAAACCCAGCTCTACATTCCTGTTGGCCCGCAGCATGAAGGCCCCAGTCCCTTGCGCTTGACCGCCACTCTCCTTCGGCGTTAACCCTCCTGGGCTCACCCGTACCAACGCGCAAATTCGTGGCTGTGGCAACGAGTCGTGCATTAATAAGCACGCGTGCCGAAACCTGGGGTGGTGCCCCATTAGTTGAACCACAACGCCTTCGTGCGCCCCAAATATCAACGTATGCTAAGCCAA
Source organism: Eimeria nieschulzi (assembly GCA_000826945.1). Taxonomy (NCBI): domain Eukaryota; phylum Apicomplexa; class Conoidasida; order Eucoccidiorida; family Eimeriidae; genus Eimeria; species Eimeria nieschulzi. The sequence goes on along the minus strand of JRZD01029925.1, from coordinate 65,215 downwards.
CCTGACTGCGATAATATGCTCATCGAGGAAATCCACCTCCAAAAAGGCATCAAGTCGCACCCCGGTCAGTACTATGAAGGGAACCAAATCCCTCACCGGACCCAAATGTACCTCCATTGAGATCCGCCCCAATATCGAAAGGCCCTGCTGCCTTACTCCGTGATCGTGCCGTCCGTCGCCATCCCTATCCTGTAATTCGCCCCTGGGCGTAGCAGTTTAGCTGACACTAAGGAGACATCTGCCCTCTTGTCGATGATGACTTCGCACCCCAACCCTGCAATGGTGGCCAGGGCCCTAATATGTACCGGTATGGCCATTGCCAAAGGCAGCTTGGGTGCAGGTTTCACAGCGTCTGCTTCTTCTTTATTCATACCCCGCAACTCCTCTCGTGCGGCTCCTGGAGTGACTATAACTTGCTGTACTTGAGAGGGTGAGATCTGGGCAACTCCCTTCGACTCTACTTTCGGTTGATCACTCCCCCCTGTGCTCTCCCCTATAGCCGCCTCCCGTAACACAGCTGCCACCGTCCCCTCCCTTTTACAGGCCACACTATCCGGCTGATTCCACTCCGGCTGTAAGATCGCGCGGCCATTCTGAGAAGCTCACCCAGGAATATCTCTGGGCTGCAAAGGCTCCAAAAACAATTCAAGCCGTTATCAACTGGGAAGAGGATCATCCCTCTTGTAAAAATAGCTTATCCCGGCTTTGTTGAGCTCAACATTGGGAAAGGGACTGTGAGCAAAATAAATCCGCCGTCTACAGTCCATCGGACATAGTCCAAACGAGTTACACGATTGGCAGCGCTTCCGTGTTGGGTCCTGCATTATCTCCCTAGAGTATACAGGGCAGTCCTTTAGGTAATGTCCCACACTCGCACACCTCAAACAGGCTCCTGCCAACGTATTCAGCAGGAAAGGAGGTACATGATTAACCTGCTGCACCCTCCAGTTGGAACCCCAACTATTCGGTGTTAATACCGGATGCTACTGCCTCTTTCCACTCCATTGCACCCCTCGTCGATTATCCTCACTGCTCCGTCCAGGCAGTCGAAGCCCTCCTCGACCCTTGGTATCCTGCCAACGCTTTATGTACGGACCAGACACCGTTTCCCCGCCCGGAGCATCTAGTCGCCGACCATTTTGGGGGGGTTACTCCCACTGGACTGTGGAATTATTATCCCTTGCTCCGCTACTCCTTTCCAGGGTTGATCAAGGCCCATACCAAGGCTACCGGGTCTTCATCTACTCCTATGGGTGGGGCCAGTGCCATAGGCTTCAAAGGATTATTAGCCAGATCCACGGCGTCTGCATTGGTGTGTATGGGCTCCCTATATAGGCTAAATTGAACCCAATTCCCCAACTTTTCGGGCATGTACTGAACGAACAAATGTGCCATTATAGCTTCGGGAATGATTTGAGGCTTCCCGGTGCGCTTGCAAAACGCCGCGTACGCCTGATACCGCTCTACCATTTTGTACAGTATGCCTGCAACGCCTAGCTTCCCCACCGGAATCTGCTTGAAGGCTTGAAGCAAGTAGGCCTCGGAGCGTCCCGGACAGATACCGTGTACCACGACTTCCACTAGCTCCTCGTACATAGGCTCCTGACCCGGGAACCTTTGGGTCATGCGGCGACGGTATGCACGGCGCAAAGGAACGCCCAATTCCTTCCAAGCATATGTATAAGCCTGGTCCAATTGTCCAGGCGCTTCTAACTCTTCCTCTACAATCGACAGAAACTCCTCTACCTCTGTGTAGCTATGCGGAAGACTATCCAATTTGGGGAGTCTCTGCTGCACTAGCGTGAGGTCGTGTCGCAACTCCCCCGAATTATCCGAAACTCTCCTTTTTCGCCCCGCTCCACCTCGGCTCCGCGTGTTCACCTGCAGTCACGGGGAGCGCTGCCGAACATAGGACAGCTCCCTAGCCGGGGTCAGACGCATCTCCAGAGCTGGCTTATCCTCCGGCCCAGTCTCTTCTCAGTGACGAGTCTCTAAGACAGGGAGTGCAACCCCGCATCCTCCCCCCACAACCAACCCCTCCTCGCTACCCACATCATCTTCTATGTCCACCGCCACGTTACTCTGACCGTCATCCAACGTAGGTGGATGGCGCAGCGCATCTCTCAACACCGGGTCCTGTGCTGCTTCAGGATCGCCACAATTTGTCACCATTGGCGCGCGTTCAGCGCGCCTGGTCGGCCTTTTGATTGCCTTTTCCTTCCTCCCTCGGACGCTTGATCCCTTGGGGCGCTTAGCACCAGCTCGCATCTTTGTAAGAGATGGTGGAAAGAGTAGTTACTACGCTTGTGATTGGCTGGGAGGACCAAGTAATCTAAACTCACTCAGAGAGTTTCTATAGCTCTAGTTAGTAGGGTATATTTTTGGCTGGAGCGCCCCGAGATACAGTCAGCTTTTACCTGTTACTCTAATCTTGACGCTAGGAACGGAAACGCCTTAAATTATCCGATTCATCAGGACTCCAGGATAAACCCCTTAATCTTCAGGGGAAATCATGGTTTTCTCCTTCATCGTTTGCCAAAAAACTTTTGAGCTCTCTCTGTTTTCTCTTTTTTCCAAAGAGCGTGTTGCGTTCCTACTCCCAGCAGGACGTACCTAGCCAACCCCCAACAAACACACACAACTCCTAGGAGCAGCATTATCAGGCGAAACTCCAACTTACTAACGTCATCCTCTCCTTTGGTGCCCTTAAATTTATGTTTAGTTCCAACGGAATCATAACAGAATCACTTCCGACGTACGCTCCCAGCCAGCTCATCGCCAAACCATAGGACCCTGTTCGGAGGCGCTAGCTGCCTCACCCCAGAACCCAAGATAAACGGAACACATTTTAAATAAAATAACCCTTCAACCCTTTGAAAGCCATCTCTTCATTTACTCACTTTCCAAAGCCCAAATCCTTACCCCATGCTGACATTCACGACCCACCTAACATCCATGCACAATACCTTAGCGAGTGCTGTCCTACTCATGACTATCCTTCCACAGACCACCTGATTTTAAGTATTATACCAGGTCTACATTAAACCATACGTAAAGCCCACTAGCCAATGCAGTAGCCAGGCACTCAAGCCTTTTTCGGCAGTGGCTCGACACTGCTCCAACCGCCCTCCGATACTAGACTCGAACCTTGCAATGTCACACGAACGACCCTAACCCCTTCATAATCTAAAGCGCCCCTAAATTTACCACTGGCATACCCAAACCCCAAAGCCAATTAGCAACCTTACCCAAACTCACGTCCATAGGACCTCCTAACCGGCAGCCCCAACACACCAAGGGCGTCACAGAGGCCCCTTATTAACCCAAGCCCACATCCATTGCCCTTTATTCTTGCACATACAAGAAATGAGCATAATTAGAAAACCAGCAGAGACCAGAGCAAACCATGGGGGTGTCCGCATCAGTGAGGATCGAGGTAGAGCACGTAATGATAACAGGTTCAAAGCGGACGATGCGCCAGACCGCGCGTTTCAGGGAAAGAAACAAAAGCTAATCAAGTGTTACGTCTGTGAAGGCAAAGGACAGAGAACTAGAAAATGTCCTAAAACAACCATGGCTTCTAGAAAGGATGGGAAAAGATGGCAAAGGTGCGATGGAGTGGGACACTGGGCTAATGCGCGTTCGACTCACCCTAAGTTCAAATCGAACCAGAACGAACTCAAGATGGAAAAAGAACTTGGTTTCTCAGACGTCACGTGCAAAAGAGTGGACTAAATGAATTGAATGATCATAAGGTTATAAAAGAGCCAGTCGACGACGGAGGATGGTGACCTTCCAGCGACGTTGGCGACTAGGAAAAAGCGTGGTTTGCACAAAATGCGTGAGAAAGACGAATTCAGGGATTTATTCTAACGCAGAAAGAAACCTGACGCCGATCGATCCATTCAATGTAGTTTTAGACGGCGTACAGCGCAAAAAATTAAGCATCTGGAAGACTAGGGAAATGCTAATAATATACATTTGATGGCGGCACTAGAGATTGGAGGCCCTATTGGGTTGCTTGCGGTTCAGATTGATGCAAATCGATTTTATGAGCTTGTCGATACAGCTGCAAGTAGACCTTTTGTCGCCCCCAGCTTGCTAGTGCAAACCGCATGTCCTGCGGCAAAATTATAAGACAAAGTAAAAAAATTAAGGTGGTCTACGGCGATATATATGTGCAGACGATGGTTAGGCAACCTAAATTTGTAGTTGGCGCATTGAATATCTGTACGGACATTTTGGTAGCTAACGTTCCGTGTTCTACAATTCTTGGGTCGGATTGGCTACAACAGGAGTGTGTCGTTTGGTATTTTAATACGCGTAAGTTAATTAAATTGGATAAAGGAAGGAAACTGTTGTTACCGGTTGAAATAAAAGGTGGTGATAAAGGTGAAATAAAAGATGATACTTCTGGATTGCTTGAAGACACGCAAGACAAGCAGTTAGCAGAAGAAGCCACACAAATAAACACTACTGCTGCAGTAGTTGATGAAGCTTTATTTGCAGTCGCACGGTCCAGCGAGAACTCCAACAAGAATAGCATTCAATGCAAACACGTTATTTATCAATGTCATGATCATTCTACACCAGGTCACATGGGACGGCACAAGACCTACGACATGTTGGCAAGATTTTACTAGTGACCTGCCATCAGAAACTAGGCGTGTACCTATGTGGAGTCATGTCCACGTTTCAAAAGAGCTAAATCAATCCCTGCAAAGGCCGCAGGACTACCACAATCGTTGCAAATCCCTACAGGGGGGTGAGGAAATATGTCTTTTGAATTTATTACAGGTCCGCCAGTGACAAAACAGAAGCACAATGGAATACTCACTTTGGTGGACATCATCAGCAAGATGGCTCACTTTATTGCTACGCGAACAACACTCACAGCAGAAGAAGTTGTGTCTCTATTAGCAGACAGGCTTGTGCGTCATCGCGGATGACCAACAGTACTCAATTCATATCGAGACCGCAGATTTACAGCAAAAGTGTGCAATTTAGTGTGCAAGCAATTCGATATCAGACGAGCGTTATCGAGTTCTTGGCATCCTCAGTCAGATAAACAGACTGAGCCAGTGCGTAGAACAATCGAGCAAGTTCTATGTGGCTAAATTTAAAGTGAGGAAAGTGCGTGGGAAGCCCTACTCCCAGCAGCGGAACTTGCATACAATTGCACAGTACACAACAGCACAGGACTTACCCTTTCAAGATTCTGATTGGCGAAGATTCACTCAGGGGAGCAGACCTTGATATTACTAAAGAACTGTCTCCTATTGCCTCTCCACCGATGACGAAGCTTTTTCAACAGCTTCTCGATTGCGCGCCTGCGCATATCATCGAGTCAATAGCAGCACAACAATATTATGCAAACAAGCGTCGCAAGGACGCTTAGTACAAAGTAGGAGACAGGGTACGGCCATCTACAAGATACATTCACCCAAGAGGGACAGCTAAGTTTCAACCACGTTTATAGTACCCTTTGCTCTTATAGGCAGCATGAGCAAAGAAGCGTAACGTTTAAAAGTACCTCCTTCAATGCCTCAATAGCCGTTATTCCACGTGTCTCCTTTTCAACGCGATAAACCCAGACCACAAGATATGGGATAGGGTGAAGGTGGAATCCGTTAGTGCAACAGCAAAACAATGGAGCTTCAGAATACGAGGTCGAATACATTTTGAATTCAAGAGGAAAAGGAATTAAGGAAGACTTTTTCGTAAAGTGGAATGATTTTCGGGAGTCACTAGCAACATGGGAGCCCTTAGAAAACCTCAAAGGCAGCAGAGCCCTCCTACAAGATTTCTGTGCATCCCGAAACCGACAAGAAACCAGAAAAACATGACAAAAATAAATACTAAGTCGAGAGAGTCAATCAGTTTCCAAGGATTCTAGGGCTTACAAAGAGAGCGGCCAAGCAGGCTCAGGCCTGGCACTGCTTACGCGGTGCTCAAAGATTGTGCGTAGCACAAGACTGAAACGGTCTGAATTTTCATTTTGGCATGTAATTCATTTTAAATGCAAAAATTTGCCATTATACGAAAGTTTGTACATGAATCAGAGCGTTTCAACGTTTTCTGGCCATTCTCGTAAACCGTTTGTGATATTAAAGTAATTTTGTCCCATATTCATTGAGTGTCTCCAGCGCGGATTTCCGTTCTTTAAAAGGAGGGGGAAGTTGTAAAGGACAACACTACAGCCACGACTCAGGCGTGCTTAACGTTAAGAATTATGCCTGTGCCGTGCTCAAGCTTCGTGGGACGTTTATCTTAGAAGTTAATTCGATTTAATTAATATGAAATTAAAGTGAGTTACTAAAGGTTTTATCTTGAAACAAACGTCCATGACTTGGACAGGCAAGCGGCTAGCTGACCTGGCGGTCTAAAGGACCGGAAAAGGCCCCGGAAGGCCGGCACCACTTTAGGGACCAATCAGAACTATTGGTCCGAACTTTGTGTCTTCACCTTCCTTGTTGAAAACATTTTAGAGACATTTGGTTATAAACGTTTCAAGTGTATGACTAAAGTTGTAAGCCAGCGGCTGTCCTAGAGAGCCAGAATTAGCCTTGCAGACGCCAAGGCCCACATACCTATGAGGTTGGTTCCATCCCAGCCATATATGACTTTATGTCTGTTTAAGCGATTAGAGAATAACATTTTGAAATATTTACTGTATTACTGTTTGACAGCAGTTAATTGCAGGAATTGTGGGATTTCCGTTTCCAGAGTGATTTCAGTTTTTGCAGCCTCAGAAACCAAGTGCAAAGTGACGTGAGATTCCCTGGAGGTTTCCAGCTCCTCTGCTCAGCAGGAATCCGGGGAATACTTTAATCCCATTGTGTGAGGGGAAATGGCAAATGTTATTGTTTACAACAGTTTCATTGGTGTAGTGGCCGCCTATATCGTCATTGGCAGTCGAGGGGAGCTGGTGGTCAGGACTAGGAAGCCCGAGACATTCGCGTTTCCGTTTGCCCCATATGGATCGCTAAGGGGCCGCCTGTCTCCAACTACGGAATTTATGGAATTTTTCCACAGTTGAGATGTATCAACACTATCGTCGCGCGCCACTTCGAACATCATTTCCCTCCCTGTTTGAGTAACCACTGCATTTACTCTTGACAAATTGCCTGCCGTTTGTCTTGCATGAGTTCGCAAAGCGGCTTGCAGTTGTCTTCGACATCGAGGTTCCAGGATATACCCTCTTTTGTCCCTCTCACAGACCCTTTCATCTTCACTAGTTTCCTTGTCGACGGTGCCGTAAGTCAGCTTTTTCAATTCAATTCCTATACCTTGACGCAGCCGTTCGCTGCATTTCTCTATCTCCATGTCATTTTTCACACAGGCCGGCTTACATTCAAACGCATTCACCAATGCCGTTTCACATCCTCATGAAAGCTATTTGAAGCAAGTTTTTCCATCACCTGAAATTGGAGCTTCATCAGAGGATCCCCGCTCCACCTGACGACCTCGATAATATCCTACTTCCTGGTAGGAAGGACGTGCCAGACATGCCTTTAGCGGCTGTCTGTTTTCCTGGTTTGAATGATCCCCTGGCAGAACGCGGTAATAAGTATCCTCTCTTCATTGCAACAATGCGAAGCCTTTTGCGTTCACACTGGATCTGCTGCGCAGCGCACCGTTGTCAGCACGTCTGCTGTTGATAGTTTCTTCCGATTTTCCAATGTCCCACTTGTAAGTGTGAGATTTCTTTATACCCGCTGTATTCCCAGCTCTAGCGTACCCTAAGGCTCCCCTGCAGATCCAGCTTGTGTGCCGCACAGACTCTGCCACGTCCTACGTTGTCTATGCTGATGGATTAGATTGTCGATGAAGCATCTCCAAACACAATCATCGTTTATGGAAAAGTTTCAATGAAGGTCACGATCACAGCTTCCCTTCAACGCAGCGCGATACCAGTGTCCACCTACAACCTGTGAGCGTTTGGCATCTTCCATATATTTTCTTCGCTCGCTACGTATTACCGCGTCCTTCTTCTGAGGAACCTGCCAGACCGGTGGACAGCCATTTACCAAATCATAGTGACAGGACATAGCGTCCTCATCCCGTTGTTGTGACAACCCTCCCTAATTTTTGTAATTAGAATGAGGCGGCCCCTGTGAGATCCAAGAAGAGCACGGGGAAACGCGAAAGCTTCAAACCCCTCAAATTCGTCCACTGGCTGTCCTAGACTCCCAATGACGATCTAGGTGGCCTGGTAGCTTGCAACATAGAGACAGTTGCAATATACAGACGTATATCTCGACTTCCACCGTTTCTCCTTACACAAGAGCATTGAAGCATTCCAGGAGGTGCCGAACGCGTTGCTGCTTTTCAGAAAGCACGTTATCCTCAGCATCCCGATCCTAAGACCTCCTGCGTCCAACATCTCAAAATATGAAAACCTTTATCATGCTCAACATTAATATTTTGAAACATAAATTCAATTAACCCCAACAATAGCTTAAGAACGCGGGTATGTCAACTGACATCTATAGGACAGAAAATATTGCTTACCCCACGGTGCTTTAATACGTGTGAGGCTTATCTAGTCGCCCTCTGACATCCACCCGCGCTTTCTAAAGAAACTATACCCTTACACAGCTTCAATGCAAAATGTTCAAGCTTTTATTGCACGAGAAAGGCCTTAACAAAAGTTCTGACCAATGTTCAAGATCTGCCAACCCGTAAGGGATCTTATGCCTCCACGCACTCTGTTCCGGGGCTTTCAGCTGCTTTGCCAAGCTGCTCTCAGCCCTTAAACATTACAGGCTTACGGTATTAAACAAATATCTTAAACAACATCAACATTTAACTCAGAGCCATATAAATTTCAACCAGTGAAGCCTTGATTCTGACACAACACCAAAATACATAAGCAAGACCATTATAATCCCTTAATAATAAGACCCCCAACTGTAGGAAAACCTTTTAGCTTAATGTTACTTATTCATAATCCACATTAAAGGCATACATGAAACGAAACAAAAGCACGTTCCATGGTCAGTACCTCAGACAAGCACGCCTGAGCCGAGAATGTTGTGATGTCCATTACAATTGCTCCCTCCTTTAAAAAAAACACATCCCCCCTAAAAATATGCAGCAAATCTTCTTTAGGTTTAAATCACTATTTATTAAATCTATGCATTTTCCTACAAACGTGAATTACCTTTTTCCTCCAAGCTATATCCCTCGTGCTTTTGAAAACCGTCTGCAAGCACTACATTCGGAGGGACGGGCGTCAACCTGCCTGCCCCCTCCTCTTCATCAGCAGATTCGAGGCAGCAACAAATTATTTCTGCTGGTTTTGAGCTTCTCTTTGCAGTTTTGTTTGGTTGGCCTGTCGGGTGCGCGAAGCTCTAAATGAATGCAGTAAAGGCTTGCTGCCTCCGAGGTGTTCTACGGGTTTCCCTGAGGCCGCAGACTTAAGAATACCTTTCCATTTCGCCAACACCTCTTTATTTTGACTATATCCTCGAGAATCTAAAGTACACTCCACTTCATAGACTGGTTCTTCGTCATTTTGGTGTTGCACTAAAGCATCCAGGCCTTCAACTTCCCCTATATCCGGTGGCCGTGCCTTGTTTCGTTGAAGAGACGCATGGAAAACAGGATGGTGCGTCATAGACGGAGGTAACCTAAGACGGTAAGTAGGCTTTCCAATCCTAGCTATAAGAGGAAGGGGTCCTAAAAAACGAGTTTGAAACTTAGCTGTCCCTCTTCGTTGCATGTGTTTTGTAGAAAGCCAGAACATGTCACTTACGTTGAACTGCACATCTCTCTGGTGTTTGTTTCCGTGGTAATGCTCTGCTGCCTGTAACTCAATGATCTGTGCAGCTGCACGATGAACCAAAATTTGAAAGAGCTTCGTCACGGTTGGAGAGGCAGTGGGAGCCGGCTGTTCAACTATGTCGAGATCTGCTGCTCGTAGTGGATCCTCACCAATCATGACCTGAAAACCAGTACGGTACTGCTGTGTACTATACAGTTGTATGCTAATGCCGCGGCAGGAAGTAGCACGTGCCAAGCATTCTCGCGACTTTGTATGTATGCGCGTAGAACTTGTTCGGTGGTCCTTCTGTCTGTCCGTCTGATTCTGGATGCCACGAATTAGATAGTGTTTTCTTGATGTTAAAGCGTTTGCACAGTAGCTCCCAGACTTCAGCTGTGAATCAACGATCGTGGTCAGAAAAAAGAACTGCTGATAATCCGGGATGTCGCACTATGCGATCAGGTAGTAAGAAAATTACGCCTTCTGCTGTTTCTAATGTTTGCATAGGAATGCAATGCCCCATCTTGGTCATTGTATTTACCAACGTGAGTATAACGCCATTTTCCTTCTTTGTCTCCGGTAGGCCCTTGGAAAAATCTAAGGAAACATTTGCCCATCTTCTTGCTGGGATTTATAGAGATCGTAGTAGTGCTGCAGGCCTTGTGCCAATCGATTTTGCCGCTTGGTCACGACAGCATCACTCAAAGTAAATTGGCGCGTAGTTGCGAATGTCTGGACAATAGTAGACACGTGGTAGCATGTCGTCGGTCATGTCTACTGCCATGTGTCCTGCTGTAGGTTGATCGTGACAATGGGAAAGAACATGCTGTTTACACTGAACGGCTGATGGAACGCATATGCGCCATACCACTTGAAGACAAATAAAAAGTAAGTTTCCCTTCAAGTTAAACTGGCGTCTCGCTGAGCTTATTTCATCCCACCCTAGCACGTCTTCCTGCTGACGTGCCCGTTTCTAAATATTACCAAAATAGTGAATTCCTCTACTGCAGCGACCCACACTTCTCCACGAACATTGAGTTTATAGGCTGCTGTTTGCTCATGTTGTTAATCTGGAACGGCTGCTCATCGGTACCGTGTGCTGTTGCTGTTGTTCATTTCGTCAATCTCTGACACAGCGAATAACACCTCGTCGGCAGTTGCTGCTGCGGTGTTTACCTCCTGCGTTTCTTGCCCTTCCGGCTCTTCGTGCTGTTGTGCACGATGACAGGATAAACCATTTTCTGCAAGATCGTTGGAGCCTGCATAATATTTAATCGTGAAGTTCTGGAAGTCGCCCAAGAAGAACAACCACCTCGCCACACTTCCACGTAATGACATGTCTCCTTTAGGTTCATGCAAATACTGCAACGCTCTATGATCAGTATATACAGTAACATCTGCTGTTTACAATAATTTTTGCTATTTTTATGCAGCCCTAATTAATGCGAGCAGTTCGTAATTATAGGTAGACTACCGTTGTTCCGCTGGCAACACATTCTTGCTTAGCAATGAGGAATCCCAGTGGTTTGGCGTCTTGTTTTAATACTGCGCCCACTGCATAACCTGATGCATCTCTCATGGGCACGTAGGGCGTGGTTGTATCTGGAATTTGTAGTCACGTAATTCACCAATTTGTCCCTTTGGGCGTTAACTCCTGCTGTGGGTTCTGCTGTCCACTTGAATTCTCTTCGCTTTTTGGCTAACTCAATTACTAGCCCTGCGACTGCAAATTTCAGCCATATAAACATACGACAATAATTAAAAGCTGCTAGCAATTGCTTCACTTGTGTAACTCTTCACCCCAGATAGCGATCTCTTGAATTTTTGGGGAACTTCGGGCGATACCTTCAGCTCCCATCTTGTAATCCAAGTACTGAATTAAGGGTCCTCCAGATGTACAACTGGAGGCCTTGGAGTGCACCTTATTGGTCTCCAAGATAAATAACACCTTATCAACTAGTCTGGCATAGGCTTCGACGTCTGTCAACTCTACATCAAAGGATCATCATGGTGCGCTATTACCCCTTTTCCCAATGAGTGAAAAAGCATATGATCCATAACCGATTGAAACGTTTCTCATGCTCCCCTTAACCCAAGCGGCATTACTCTAAACTCATACTGTCCCATATATGTTCGGAATGTAGTCTTGTATTGGTCCTTAGACTGGACTCTAATTTGATGAAAGCCTTGTTCCATGTCCAATGTAGTAAGTTCCTTAGCGCCTTGTAGTAAGTCTAAAATGTCTTGTATCGTAGGCAAAAGGTATTCTTCTAATACTGTCGTGGAGCTGAGTTCCTAATTATTAACTACCATTTGATATTGCTGTTTCCCATAGCCACCATGCTTCTTGGTGACCAGCATTGACACAGCTGCAAAAGGAGACGACGTCATGATAATTAACTTGACATCCTTCAGCTGCTTTAGAATGTGTCTCTGCGCCTCTAGTTCCTCTAGTCCTAGTGGATAGATTGGCCTTTGCTGGGTATGCAGCCTGCTACTACTGTGATTGTGTGATTCATAATTTGTAGAGGCGGTACTCCTGGTAATCTAAACGCGCCAAGCCTGTGCCTGTAACTCTAGTGAGAAGACAATATTTTTTTGGTAGAAGCCCCTAGATACAGTCAGCATCTGCCTAATACCCTAATATTGTTCCGGAGGATACGAAGGCCCTACATTGCTGGATGCATGAGGACTTCAGAGTGAATCTCTTAGTTCTCAACATGATAGTTCTCCCTTTTCTCTGCGTGTGTGTTAAGCGAACTCTCTCCTCCATTTCCTAAGAGAGACGCCCTTGCGTTCTTGCTCCGCACAGGGCGCACCTAGCCAACCCCCGCACACACACACACAGCTCTTAAGATTAGTGCTAACAATAGAAACCCCACATGCTAACCCCATCCCTTCTCCTTTGCTCCTAAATTGGCATTTATTTTCAGCACAATCATAACAGGATCACTTTCGACCTACGGTCCTAACCATCCTACCCGCAGTCCTCAGGACCTCCTTTGGAGATTCTAGCTGCCTCGTGCCAGAACTCAAAATAGACGGATCGCGCATTAAGTCAAATAACTTTCCAATCTTTAAAATCCATTTCTCCACATATCCACCTCCCAGATTCCAGATTCTTATGCCAATTTAGGATCAACGACCCACCTAACGTTTATGCACAGCAATTTTGTTAGCTCAGCCCTACCCACGACAATTCTCCGGCAGGACAGCTGAACTTAATTAATTCAACTAATCCAGCCTTATCCGTATTTAAAACCAACTAGGAAACGCACCATCCAATCCTTCGAGCCTTTCCTGCCAATGGCCCGACACTCTTCCATCCGAACTCCAACAGTACCCTCCAACCATACAGCACCACGTGAACGACCCTAACCCCCTCACAAGTTAAAACGCTTTAAAAACTACTAGCGTACGCCACTCCCCAAAATCATTTAGCAATCATACCCAAACTCACCTCCATACCACCTTCTGACCGGCACGGCGTTCACGCCAGCAGCGCCACGGAGGCTCATTCTTAGCCCAACCTCGTATTCCCTGCACTATAGGTTAATGCATGCACAAAACAAACATCTTGGGGAATCACCAGAGAGGCTTGGCCCCTTTACTTATGCCTTTCGTCCGTCTCGTCACTTGGGTCACAGACCTAACCGCTACATCGCCGCCGTCAGCAACCATGTACAGCGGTATAACAGCCCCACCGCAATCCCCTTCCCACCCCGCCATGAAACTAACATACGTTCCCTTTAACTCGCCACGTAGTTGAATCACAATGCATTGATACCACTGCAGAATGCCTTCTTTTCAGCACTTACTTCCAGACCAGCTACTACCCACGGCGGACTGGACACCCACCTTGCCCATATATGCCCACTATGTATTTATATAACTCTTTTCATGTTTATTAAACATATTATTAGCCATTTCCCGAGACTCGCCAGGCAGGTTTTCATCCCATCTACACCCGAACCTTTCACCCGCAGATATTCTAGCCACTACACACACCTTACCTAAACCATGAGGCTTGATCACTCCTGCCGTCGCCTTCCAAACCCTCCCCAGCTCAGTAACCTGAAGTCCAACAGCTCCTAGGCATTGCCCTGCCTGCGCTGCCTCAATCCAACACTAAATCCACGTCGCACTCGGCCGCCATTAGCATAACCCCACAAACAGGTCCACAGGATTCGTGTAGCGACCCTACGACTGTGAGGGACAGCCAAAATCCCTTTGACTTACTCACTAAAACACCCGAACTAAACTTCTGCCTGCGTCGGTCATCGGGGACCTAGGTCTCCCAAGGCCATTACCTCCACCCAGACCTACAGCACTACCGCCAAAGCACCACTCCAAGCCCTCAGGAACCCGCACCCCTGCTAACCGTTACCTAAATGGCGCCTCGCTAAAAGCCCCTTCAACTAGTCTTCTATACAGTTTTGCCCATTCTCCCGGCCTTACAGCCTAAGTCCATAACCCGTTAACGCTGCGCTTTACCCAGAGCTCAATAGCGCATACCTGAACCCGAAATCCTGCCTGCCATCCTGGCGTCCCCGTTAAGGGGGCAAACCAAAACCCAATCCCCATGCTCCAGATAATAACCTACAACCCCTCAAGGAACAATCCGGACCCAAGCGGGATATCCGAATAGATAAGGCCGTCACCGTTGAGTCGCCTGACTGACTCCTTAGGGCCAGACAGCCCTAAAATAGTTTGGAGTCCCTTTAATAAGCCATGCAGGAAGGAAGGCCCTTAAAGAGCCCAAACAGGCAGGAGAGGAAACCGTGAGCCTCCCTACATCACCTGGGGGTATGCTAACCATAAAGCAGTCCTTGTATTTGTAAGTACATTTTCCAATTAATGCAGGACATTTGCGGCCTCCTCCTTCAATCCAAGCTTTTAATTTCAAATACGCGGCCCTTGTCATTCTGTTACTCGTGTACATTCCACCTTCATCCGATCAACCAATGGGCTTTCGTCACCTTGAATCAATTCAGTGCTAGCGCCGCTCTCCGTTGAGTTTCGGCTCTCATCCAGAATCGCCAGGTCGTCTTCTACTGGATTTTTAACACTACTGTTTCCAAGTTTTCAGCCTGTAGTTTGGCTTTCGTTTGCTTTTGTTGCAATTCCGTCAATAGCCTTAGAAGAGGCACTATTTTGTGAATCTTCTTGTACCTCGTTTATCTCTTTGGTGTACGCCTTACGAAGTGCGTAGCTTCTTCTGTTCCCATACGCTGAATACCCTTTTCCATCTGTTGTCTAGCTTTGGCTGCTAGTTTAGGCTGTTTATCTTCAGGTACCTCAAACATTTCCTCTAAATCGAATTTGTTGGCACTGGACACATCAACAGGTAATAATAACCGTTTGCCATTGCGTCATTTAATTACGCTGGACGACATAAAATCCCATGCGATAGGTTCCTGCTGTAGCCAGTCCCTCCGCAGCATTATAGGGCACGAAAGTTG
Organism: Eimeria nieschulzi; assembly: GCA_000826945.1. NCBI lineage: Eukaryota > Apicomplexa > Conoidasida > Eucoccidiorida > Eimeriidae > Eimeria > Eimeria nieschulzi. The sequence goes on along the minus strand of JRZD01029925.1, from coordinate 49,984 downwards.
AACAACCAATATATTCATTCTGGTTCGCAAGTGGCCCCCTGGAAATTTAGCTTATTTCATCAGTCTCCGCGTGTAACTTGTCGCCCTACATTATTTTAATTTTAATCGTAAGGCCTAATTCTTCTGCAGGCCACCGTGCCTGCACAACAACGCTCCGACCGACAAAAGATCGACTAACACTGGTGTCCACTAGCGCATCAAATCAATCCTCACCTACTCGGACTTCCAGTAACCATACTAGACCTCCAGCTTCTAACGCTGCTAAAATATGACTATTGATTAAGCTTCAGTTGACTTTACGACAGTTGTTACGCTTGATCTTTTCTGGCATCTTCGAACGCTTGCAATGCAGTTCTTCGAATATCCCTTGACTAACCGTGTTACCTCCTTGGCTACAATTTTGCCAGCCGTCCGATCTAACCGATTTAAAATTCAGTCGTTTGAATTCAGTGGATTTGTTCGTGTTTTCCGCACTTCTTTGTGACGCATCTGTAGTATGATCTTGTCTCGCTCATTTATTCCCTTTTACCTGTGTTGATACATACTCACATTCATCGTTTTCTTGGTCTTCTTCCGGTTCCTTTCGCCGTTAGGCGTGTCGTTTCCGGTACATTTAAACATACTGTTAATGTCCCTAGCAGCTTTGATTTATTTTCGAGGCGGCACTGTTCAGTAGGGAAAGAGCACGGCTTCACAATTTTACTTGTGTCACTGACCGACTTCATCGTGTTTTTATTAATCCGCAAAAAGCCTTTTTTTCCTCCGTGTTATGTAGCGGCGATGTTGAGCCCTCTTCTGGCACGCATTTGTGCGATTGACCTCTCTGCTCAGGAAATAAAGACAGTGGAGTCACATCCCTATTGGAACTACTCAATCAGCGAGGCCTCAGTTAACTAACATGTAAGTCGTCTCCCTCGCCCTCTAATTGGGCCTTGGGCTCATCGGTTTGTAACAATGTGGGAAAGCTGCTGTAGTTGCTGATAGTCTTCATTCTGGTTCTCGCCCTAATGGACTCTACCTTATGGCCAGAATAGTACTTCACCTCGCCACATAAACTTTTGCGTTTCCCTGCCTTCTATATGTAGATGCCTTCCCTTTAGCCACTTTGACAGCAGACGCACTGGGAGTGTTCTGCTTGGAGTCAGTTTTTGTAGGACACGCGGTAGTGCAATTTCAGATTCCCCCGAACCTCTGCCACCTGTGCAGCTCCCTCTTGGCAGACACAATGCCGTTGGGACACTCTTTAGCCTTGTGCCCTCTACCACCACAGGCACAGCACCTGATCTGCTCTTGTTTGTTGCTCTGCCATCGCGTATCAGGAACTGGGTTCCTTCTAGTAACTTAGTCTTGGCGTGGTACTCCACGATTGCCTCTTAGGTTCCTGCCGGCTCCTCTTAGGTCGTTATAGGCCTGTTGCTGCTGCCTCAAGCCACGGAGTGGTACCTATGCAGCTTTATTGTGTTCTACATGCCCTGTTACCTCCCTGCAGCGCCTATCAATCGCGATGCTATAGCACACTAATGCATACTGTGGCCCTTTTCCCACCATTCCTTTTCATAAACTCTTTGCCTGAATCCAGTTAGCCGACTCTGCCGGCATCATCCCTGCCATGAAGCAATACGGAAATATACTTAAGAGCAGGTCCTTCAACGTTTCCGTAGCTGGAAATTCCGCTTCATGGAGCACCTTAGCTAATTGCTCTGGCACCGCATCCACGTAACCCTTGTACTCAATCTGCTGTAACCTCCTGGTGGTAGCACCTACTGTCTGTCCCCTGAAACGGTCCAACGCAAATAACATGAACCCATTGTACTCCAGTGGGAGGGACTGGAGGCCAGCATGCTGCTCTGACCACCAGTAGCCCATAGGCTTTTCCTTCAATCTGATAGTAGCATCCAGAAGCTTCGATTCTTTTGAATACTCCATTCAGTCATTGTGATGTCACCCAGTGGTTAGCTAGTGGCTCGATAGTGTGCCATGGAATTTCGGAGGCGCGCCTGTGTATACTTTTCTGTTGGCGCTGCTGGGGTGCTGGCGGACCACATCGGTTCCTTGTCGTTCCCGTTGTGCGTCGCCGAATTTCCTTGATACACCGCTGGCCCTGCGGCGTTTTCTAGGCCTTCTGGAGCGGTTATCTTCAGCGTAACGTCTCCTCCAAAGTTCCGTCGGACCTCTCTTGGGTGCCGGGACGGCGTCGTTCATGTGCCATCCGTTTTCCCTAACCTCCGCAAGATATAGCTTCCCCGGAATGGAAGCGAGGCTCTCCCCTGTAGTCTTGTAGAACTGGGGTACTCAATGCGCATTCTTACTTTCCCGACGTATTTCGCTGTGCGCCGTGCTGACGCTTTGCCTTTAAGTCTTACATGCTCGAAGTCGTGAGCTTTCCACAGGCTCTTCTTTCCCTGACACAGGTCGCTCATTCCCCCTAGGCCACCGTTCGCCGGATTCGGCTTGATTCGCTATCCGGCACACCTTTGAAAATGGTATCCCGCACCCCTTGGTGTTGGTGCAGGCATTTTCCCTGTCACCTTCTGCGAATAACGAAGTCCAACAGCGAGAACGCCTTGTCTCATGGATTTATACTCGAACACTCTCCTGGCCCTCGTGCGTGCCTGACTGGTCCCTAAAGTTCAATTTCCTTTAAATTAAAGTGCTTGTTTTTCTTCCCTTGTCCTAGCCTAAACAAGTGATAGGAAGTAATAAATATGTCAAGCTCAATTTGTCAAATGAACTCGTTCTTCACCTTAACTACGTAGTTCTTTTTCGTATTACAGTTGCTACGGCTGCGATGTCCACCAGTCTTGATAGGCTTCTAATTTACCCTCAGCATCCACGAGAAATGTGAGCACCGTTCCAAGTTCTTCTGGTTAGGGACAGGCAGGTCCTGCGGGATCCAAAAGAGGCACAGGGAAACGCGAAAGCTCTAAGGCACCTAAATTCCACCAGCGGCTGTCCCAGGCTCCCAATCGTGAGCTACACGCCCTGATACCATGGATTATAGAAGGTGCTGCAATACAGGGACGTCCATGTTAACTTTGTCCGTTTCCGCTTACACCCTGTAATTAAAGCAGTCCTGGACTTAACGAAGGCGTTGCTGCGTTTCAGAAAGCAGGCCTCCCTCAGCATCCCAATCGTTAGAGCCGTTGAGTCCAAAATATCGGAGTAAGTACAGCTTTGTGACGGCCAGATTTAATATCATAACTATTAGTACCAATGAATCCCAACGACAACGTAGGAACGCTAGTATCTGAACGACTACCTTTGGGACAAGACCAATTCCTTACCCTACCGTGCCTTGATATGTGCCAGGGTTATCTGGGTGCCGTCTGACATTTGTAGGGGCCTTCTAGACAAACTCTAGCCTAATGCAAGTTTAATGCAAAATCCTTAAGTTTTTTTCAATACACGAAGAAGCACATAACAAAAGTTCTGACATCGGATCAGGAGCTGTCCAGACCTGAGGGATCGCAAGCTCGCACAAAACTCTGTTCCGGGGCTTTCAGCTGCTTTCCTGAGCTGCTCCTAGGCATTGAACTCTATTGGCTTAGATTACTACAGCAGTTTTTTAAACGACCTGAACATTTAGTTCAAAAGCATAGACGACTCCACATGTGAATCATTGATCCAGAGACAACAGCCAACTACTTCGACAAAACCCTGATAATCGTTCAATAATATGCCTATCAAGTATACACAAACCCCTTAACCCAGTGTTTAATACATAATATATAGCATCATAGTTGAAGCGAGAAAAGAGCACGGCGCAGGCCCAGCGCTTAGGACAAGCAGAGCGGAGGCGTGATTGAAGTCGAGTTTACTAGAGTTGTAGTGAATTTTGGCCATTGAAATGCGTTGCCCCCACCGGCATTTCCTTGTCAATCTTTGTTGCTTCATTTGACTCGCTGACAATCACGTGCAGTGCTGCCTTAGCAGTTCCAGGCGTCCCTAGCTCAACTGGCTTCCTGCTAGTTGAGTAATATTTTGTCTTGCTGTCTTTAGCACATCTCCTTTCTAGTTAGTCCTTCGGCTTATTAACGCAGCTTGTCTGATTTAATATACTCCAAACCGTGGTCCCACCTCTCTGCATTTCATGATTAGTGCGAGTTTTATAAAATCCGACACGTCAAGACGACCACGTTCCTCTACCTGGTATCAAAGCCATCTCATGTTGACTGACGCGATTAGATCTGACACAGTTGAAGTATGAAGTCTGGATCCCTGCTGCAGGCACATACCAGTAATTACGTAGGCGCTGCCTTGTTCTCGATGTATCCTTTTATTCGTCGTGCGTTGACGTTTAGGGCTAGAATCACTGCCCATAGCGGCATCCAAGCCCTCCTGCTTCCCTGTCGTTCCATAGCCGGTATTTGACTTTTAGTTTCATTGACTCCGAGCTCTTGAGAAACGCTTGGCTTGTTACTCACCTGAATAAGGCAGGTCAAAGCCTAGTGCCCTACTGCAGCCCACATGCGACACCTTTTGACACCTCATTTAGGTACTAGCCTTCCGGTGAGGCACTCCGAGCTGCGATTCCTTGGCCGCCGCACCTGTAGCAGTTAATTACCTTTTTTTCTGGCCCCTAGCAGACCTAGTTCTAGACCACAGCCCCTTGTAGTACTGGAATGTTGCGTAGCAGGATGAACACTCCCTAATGCCCCGTCAGCGCTGTTCTACCTTCTGAAGGTCGGCGGCTCATGCCTTAACTCTTTACGCGTTACGCGCTCCTCTTTAGTATGTCTCGGCCTCTGCCCTACTTTATTACGATTTCCATCGCTTGCAGAACTGTGCTACTGCTACAGTAGCGTGTCGTGCAGACTCAGTTGCTGCCTCAACATGCTCCTGGCATGAATCGAGATATCAGATAGTCCCGGCATGCACCGCAATATCGCTTGATAAGTACATATACGAATGAAGATGCCGTTTAGCACGCTAGCAGGCGAAGATTGGCCTTCCGGCAGTTCATTCTTGGACTCATTCGCCAGCTCATTTGCGTCTTCCTTATACTTTACCATTTGTAGGCTGTTTATCGTACTGCCAACCGTTTCCCCGCTATAGCCATCTACGACCAACTATTGGGCTTCTTCCTAATTTGCCAGTAATTACCGCCGGTCTCCATGTGGAGCTGTACAGCAGTGCATCAACGCCGTGCGCTCCAAGCTTTGCAGGGCATCATGAAGTCTGGGTTGTTCGCTCTAACCACTTATATCCTAATAATGCCCTGCCTTACCGAGCCAGTTTATGGGTTCGGTACCGTCAAACTTCTGGGAGGGATTGTACTATGCGATTCCGTGGGGTAGTGCCCTTCGTCGCATTAGTAAATCCGCTCCTAAATCATTACCGGCAGCGGCCTTCAAAATCATGGGATGCACTGAAGGACCACCCCGGATGTTTCATGCCTTGGGTGACTGCGTAATTAGCTGTTCTCATTGTAGCACTTCGCGTATGGTCATCACACACCTCGCGTATCATTTGATACGGCGTAGTTCTTGCTCCCCTGGAACTGGCTGGTCCTCTAGCTTGGTCATGTCCATGTAGACGCATATCATCCCCTTTCAATATTCTCTTAGGGCCAGCGGAGCTGGTATGTATTGTGCTCTGTAGGACTCCCTTACTGCAGGGCTAACAGGTCCACTCGGATTCTGGGCTTTCTGCCTTAGGATCCCACTGATCAAAGCTTGCTGCCCTGTTGTTAGCCTTTAGTGGAAATGGGTCGTAAGCGTTAAACCCCTGTTGCCCACAACCGTCTTGACCTTCGTGCAAAGACTCCTGTTTACAGAGTTCTAACGAATTCCTGAACTTCATCCGAACTCAAACAGGATAGCATAACCTAAATTAACGGTCTAAATCGCCAAACATATATTCGCCCTAGGATATCATCGCTGTCTCAGACGTTCTCCATCGTCGTGCTCAGCGACACCTCCAAACTATCTTGTTCGTAAATTCGTTGACGGTTTCCTGTGGTTTCAGCTGGATGAAAAGCAAAAAGTAGGCAATAGATGTTTGACACCAAAAGTTACTGTAGGACGCTTTGTTTAATCAGGTGCAGGGCATTCCTTTTTATCAGGAGTTTCCATGAATGTCCGCTGCAAACCGTTACAGACATGTCCATGTTACTATTGTCGTCCGTCAAAATTTTGGGAGCCCTTCGTAATTAGTCTATTGAAAAGTTAGCATGTACGCAAAAGGCGAATGGAATGGACCTCAACGGGTTTACCATCAGGTGTCTGTAAGACCCAATAAGGATCTAGGCAGACGGCAAACGGCCTCATAATATTGGCGGGTTTAACATTGAACGCCTTCATCCACACAGGAAGGAGGACATTTCCAACACTAAGGGAATACCTCAAATGATTTGGACGCCCCAAAGGACTGCATAGTTTTCCATGATGTGCAGACTATGGAATGTCACCACGCACAACGTTCCCAGTATTCACAGCCAACGTTCTAGTAAATAAAAACTACGCCGAATATAGCTTCAATAGGGCAAACCTACGTGTTTATGAGCCTGGAAGGGAGCAACACCGTAGACCCAAATCCTAACAAATCAGCACGTTAGCTACCAACCTCTATAGGGCATCGTTAAACTTCTTCATGCCACATATGATCTTGAAATGTATATACATGTTTTCAAACTGAAGCGGAAAGGTGAAGTCTGATCATGTGAGTACCGCTACACATGATGAGCAGCCGAACGCCAAGGGCCTGCATAGCTGCTTAAGTATCCTTTAAGGTCTTACGCTCCTCCTTTGAGGGCTTACAGGCCTTATAAACTATACGTCTCAAATTTCATACTTAATTGCTCTTTTCGCCTAGACGTTGAAGTTTAAATGCATCTAGACATCAGGTCGTAACCACAAAGTAGGAGAAAGACTATAGTAGTTAAAACAGCGTTGTCTGATTTTTTTGAAATAGCATTGACAACTGAAAAAGATGCTCTAAATTGACGCTCTGTAAAAGAATCCTGCTTCGGAGATTCAATAAGCAACAAAAACATAATTCCCTCATGAAATCAGGCTTGAGGTGCGGTTAGTTACACAGGTGCGCCACTAATAGGAAACGCATAGTAGCTCGTTAAAGGGCGAGGGGAGAGTGGCGGGACTCATGTAGACAGGTTCACTGCGCGAGACCTAGTTTAAGCAGTATAGCTACACATGTTCAGAGCACTGTTAATGGCGCAGTAGGCATCTATCCTCTAGGCATTTGCGCTGCAGAGATAGCTGAGAATTTTCGAAAGACCATAAGCATACATTTTGTCAAATGATGAACTAATTGATGAGCCCCATAATAAAAAATGTGTAAAACTAAAGCCTGCTATATGTGGAAGAAACAAACAACCCTCCTGTGAGGGAGCAATCAACAGCGCGTTTGGCTGCTTTGGGGCCTTCCAGGTTATTGCCCGACGCTGATTTTATTGCCTAGTCCATGCAAGGGAGGCTTCTCTACGAGTGAATTTTTTGGGAATACTTTCTTTGGAAAAGCATTGGAATAATAGTTTGCAGGACCTTCAAAAGCATAACATTTCTACTTCGGAAGCCCGACGATAGATTGTTCAACCGGATGTCTCTGCTGTATTTCATTGGCAGATGATATCTAGAGCAAGATTGCCCTTTACGCTAATAACTGGAATTTTGCTGTTTTATCTTTATTGAAGTGCGCGAAGTTATGGAGTTTAAGTTTGATAAGATACTGCATCGACAAGTCTCGGCCTATTGACACGGTTGAGGCAGCATTACCTGAGGGCTGCTCTGACGGTAGGGCATGGAGTGGCTTATTATGCCTTTGTCATCATTTACATATTATTACATTACGGCACGTTACAGAAAATGACACAAGCAGCAACCTATGACTAATCCGGACACGGGACTACTAGTTCTCGCTTTATCAGCAGAGGATATCCATGCGTTCAGAAAAGGTTTGCAGCTCCCTATAGACCACTTAAAGCGGGAAATACAATTAAATAGCTGAACACAAAAAAAAAAAGTCTGCCGGATGTGGCTTCGGTCATGCAATGGTCACCCGTGGATGTGCCTTTTACTACAGCAAACGCCATTTTTGTGCCGTGCTGGGTAGAGATGTAGTTTGCATCTAGGTCATTTGTGAGCCACATTTTGTGGTATTGACATTCAACTCAATAGTCACGTCGGCTTATAGAGATAGACCTAGAAAAACAGTTTGCTTAAGAAATTCCTATGGGCCTTGGCATTCATGGTTTTTTCTTTGATATTTAGGCACTTGTCTGCCTGCTTTTAGAACTTACGTCATGCACGGTGAGCGCGTCGCTTAGCTTCTCCGTGTAGCAGTAGTCTATCTGTAAATCGGAATAACGGATAGAGAATTGTTAATGGTTGGGGCCCCGATGCTAGCAGCTGCTGCCCATTTAAGCCTCAGATAACCTCAAAGACCAAGCAAACCGTCTGTCCTCTTACTGTAAAAAAAGTTCGCGTTACGTTTTATTAAATAAAACTAGTGTTGATACTGGGAAAAAAGGCTCGGCGCTTGAGAAAAGGATTATTTGGCTCGGACGCTATTTAGAAACTTGGCAAAGGTAAAAACCTTTCAGATAAACACTATGGTTCACCCCCCGTACACAAGAAATTTCTTAGCTAGAAAATTACAGAGAGATATAATCGACGTGTATACCTACATACGTTAAGGAAAAGGCGAGTATTTTACGCGTTGGGCATCTACGATTGTTGGAACTCATGCATTAGGTTGGTGTTTGTAAACATCTAGAGCTAACATCGTCAGATTAGATTATTTTTCTTATGCACGTTTAATGTAAACCAGGTACACTACTGTCCGTCAAGCGTTCTGACAGAGATAGGACTTATCTTCTACTATAATGATAAATCCGAAGAGGGTGTTTTCGTATTTTGAGGCGTTGTACTTGATTGCCTTCTGCATACTTCAAGTGCAACTAGAATCCTTTGTACACAAGCATTTAGTTTAGCTCAATGTTCTACTTTGGTGTCATGTAGGCTCAAGCTGCTGTGATTAGGTAAAGGCCATGAAACAAAATACGTAGTTACTCGTAGTAAATTTCATTATAATTTATTTCATGTACTATAACTAAGTCTGGTTAGCAACTATCAATACGTTATTAAAAGATACAGGTTCATTTCTTAGATATGGCTACGCGTTGATTCAGACCGTTATCATACTATGAATAAGGAACAATTATAACACACCTCCAAATGCTTATGGAAACGAATTGCGTTCCGCCAGGTTATATACAATTTCCGGTGTTTTCGTGCATTTTCCACTAATTTTAAAACGCTGGCTTTTATTTGTATAAGCGGCTTATTCTCTGGTTACACAGTACACAAGCAAAAGCGTTGGCCTCGGTACCCAGTTGTTCTTTATGATTTTCTACTAATTAACAACGTCTTCCACCGGTGATTTTATCAATCCCCATGAAGGCTAGTTTGACTGAGTGCTATTTTCTCAAACTGAATTGCTGCACTGAGCATTCTAAGTGCTTGGCTTTTTCATATGAAAGATTGGTTTGTTCACATCCTGCGATACAGTTCAACAATAGATGTATGGTGACTATCTTCTTTTTTTCCTTTCTTTTGAGACGTTTCCTCTACGAGGTAAACCCTATTTTTGTAAACAGGTAAACGTCCTTCTACGCCGCCTGGTGGGCATGGAAATTTTAAAGCTAAAGCAGATTTGCAAGCAACTTGTTTTGCATTAATAAATAGCAAACAACGACGGCAGCTTTTCGCGAATTTGAAAATCGTGAAGCAAAAAAAATTTTAAACGTAAATTCCGGAGATTTTAAACTTAAATTTCTAATTCCGGCGACAATGCACCATGCACTATGTGGTAGCTTAATTTTACGGTACATCGGGGTTTTTCATTTGATTGTTGCCGTTTGACTAAGCACGTTTGTTAACCGCTACGCGGGTATTCAAATCCTGCAACGTTTAATGCTTCAAGCTAAATAGCTGCACGATTTAAAATATGAAACGAGCTGTTTTAATTGCAAAGAAGTTACAAATGATCGTTATGAAAATTATTTTCGATGACGCAATCAGTAGTTTTAATCACTTTCACTTTTATATACAGGACGGCTTAAATAATTGTACGGCGTCGCGTGCCACTTGTTAAACTAAAGCCTCGCTTTTCACGGGGGTAACTCATTTCAGCAGCACATCACAAGGTTTGTTCTTCTCTAAGACGACAAACTCTTAACCAAGCAACAACACCTGATTACTGCTATAAATCACTAGGTGTTTGCGACGTTTGTTTTGGGGCTTTCGCCTGCTTATTGCTAAAACTTTTTTATCTATAAGCCTGGTGCACATGATGCACGAATACAGCATCTATGCTTGTCTCGCGTACCTGTAATTAACGTTATGCAAACGAGTTAAATTATCATGACGTCAAGATCATGACAAGGCTGTGATATTTGTATGACAATATCAATACCATAACGACTCATATTGTAATTTAGTGTTACATCTGCATGCATTTGCGTAACGTACCACAGATGAAACTGTTCTGCAGCCATTTTCTTGGACGCACCCGGGTAGGTTTTCAATTCAGTATCAGTACAAAAATGACATAAAAGGGCACCTGAAAAAAGCTAGAATTATCATTGACTGCCATGCCGTCGTGGAAATCTAAATGTGTATGGGGTTCACTGCTGGTGAAGAGCGACTTTCTAGCTAGCCCTATCGCACTTAAATTAATCTGTCCCGATTGCTATCACATAAACTCATTTAACCAAATGTCATCAGGTCAGCGATCTTTTGTTTAGCTAGATAGAAATTCTCCTAGTCATATTGCTTTACCCTAAATTTATTCAGCTACTGCCGAAAATGCAGTTAGGCGGCATTTGCCCATTTGTTGTATACGAATTGCACCTCAGACGGTTCTGGTGTCCCGACAGGCGTGCACTCCGAGTTCGGTTCATCGATAAAAACCTGCTCGCCGTGGAAAATCAGTATTTTTTTGCCTATTTTAGTATGGCTCTTTAAGGTTTCTGTTGAGAGAGCATGTTTGTATTTATTGGTTTAAAAGCTGGTGGCCGAAGCAATTACCGAATTTTACGGAACTTGGCGTTTACCAAGATTCTGGAAATCCCTTAAGAGCCTGACTGAAAAGCGTGATTTAAAGTTCCGTAGAGAATCAATGGTTTGTCTTTAAATCATCCGGTATGGTAACCCCCATGGATCTAGGACTTCGTAAATTCTCACCCAATGCCTTGAGTGAAAAACTTTAATTGTCAGCAAGAGAGTTTCAACCCTTCCAATGTAATTTTTGCATTAGTACAACCATCTACATTTACTTGTAGCAGTCTCGGGGATTGTTTCTCCCCAACGCTGCTCCATGAAAATGCATTCCTCGAGTAGCAAACGCCATCTACCACTCCCTATCAATTTACTAGATATTTTTCACATTAGCGTTTTTTAAAACTGCGTTCGATTTAAACTCATAATATTGTTTTGCCTTTTTATAAATATAAATTAGGGAACCGAAGGATAATTTTGTTTGATCTTTTGTTAGCCGCCGTGAGAATTGATTTACCACACGACTTTGTTTTATATAATAACATTTGTACAGTGATGCTGCTTGCATAGGCCGGCATAAAGGCGAAGCTATAGAAAACACTTATCCCTGTTGACCCTTTTATTTCGCCTTAGGCTACAGAGCTCCTATCTGTTTATGCACACTCTCCTTGCGTTGGCCGATTGAAATTCGGCTCAATAAACTATCGCCAGCTCTGGGAGCGCTGCGTATATCGCGGTAAGGCTGTGACTAAACGACTACCGGCTAGATACAAATAGAGCAGCCGGCGACTACCCAAAATGTTGTCTATTAAGCAGATTCTTCATCGCCGATAGCCGACAAGTACAAACGCCAGAATAGCCATTCGAGTCTTGGCGTAAGGACACCGATTACAAGACGGCAAAACAACGAGTAACTATCTAACACAATCATGGCGCCTGAATCATAGTTGCGGCTCGGATAGTACGCACACCTACAATAGCATGAATCACAGCCATAAGGCTACCAACAAGCAGGTTATCAACTCCAACATTTGTCTATAAGAAATCTCGTTAGATACCCTGGGAAAACTTCCGGCGTAGTTGAATTCGAATGTATGAGCGGCAGTAGTCGACTACATTCTTAAATTCACTTTTTCCAAATTGGTGTTTGTGGCGCTACTTACCAATGGCTTCCACACTTTACCAATGGGTATTACGGAATCTGCCGTAACGGGTTTCTTGGTTTTTTCCCGTGCCTGAATGCATATGGTGTATCAAAGTCTGCCTTATGGTAATCCCCTGTGCTGGAACAAAATTGGCGACCATATTACCAACTCGGTTGCTTATGGCGTGGCCTCAATGTACTCGGGATTTACTATGCTAATGGAGTCACTCAAATACGTCTGTGGCAGACGTAATTTAGCCAGCCGTGGACCACGTAGGGGACGTGTTCCTTACCGCAGCATCAGGGTAAGCAATGTCCGAACACCAACATTTCTGCCAAATCGGATGGACACATCACAGATAGGTGCGGTTGTCGACATTACAATCAGTGGTCCTGGCGTGGTTGACTTATCCGTAAGTATGTAGCGGGCTCCTGCCGTTAAAAAACCTGTCAATGAAATTAAGCTAGGAGCTTTCATAGAGTTTGTATCTTAGGTGGATAAAAGTCCCTGGAGACGTTTTGTTTCTTTGCACATGTGTTCATAGGTTTTAAAAATTAAATAGTCGGGTTTCAAAGTGAATATTAAGCACCTGCCCCTAAAGCATGCCCCCACAAAAGGCTGGTCAGCTTAGAGCAGCGAGGCAATGCGATGCAACATGATCAGGAAACCTAGCACGGCGTTAGGGATTGCGTGCCCCCGATCTGTCAGAACATTTAAATGCTTACAAAATTGCCAGAGAACTGGAAATATGGAGCAGGATATTTCTAACATTTTGGTGTGGCCTTTTGTTTTTATTCAGCCGTGGAGACACATCCACATGCACTCTTGAAAAGTTATGTCTTGCGTTTATCTACTTTTAAAATATTGCCGAGGATCGAATATAACAAGTTATGTATTAGCTGAGATTTCAGAACCTACATGTCCTAGCATAGCACGTAGAGTTGGTGGTGACGTCCTCTACGTTTGACGCATCTTCATGCTGTTAAAAGATCTTCTGCTGCATTGAGCATCGACAATCGTTGGAAGGTAAATATTGGACTATTGCGATTGCGCTTCTTCGCTAGCCAGGTTCTCATTGGGATTTTGAGCCACCCGACAAGCAACCGTTCCAGGTCGACTCCGTTCGCGTTCTTCCTGCGTTTCCTTCTGCTCCTTCAGCGACCTCCTGCTTTACGTGACTTTATTACAGCACCTTATCACAAGAGCTATGGTGTAATAGGGCACAACGCCAGTGCACGTCCTAGCTGTGCTACCTAGAGGCACTGTCCTTCCAACGAGCCAGCAATTAAAACGCTTGACGGGATACTACAAGGGATAATGGACGAGCCTACGTCGGTGAATGGTTAGTCAATATAGGGCTATTGGTGGGTCATGCACAGGTAATTACACAGCTAAAGTGGCGACATTCACTGATACTAATAGATCGACCCAAGCAGAAACTTCACATAAAGGCCGCCAATGTGTTAATAAAAGTCTTATGGCACGCATTCGGCGCCAATTAAATTGCTCCTGACTGTTCCTTGTGTCGGGAACCGACAGTGAATAAAGACAAACGGGAAAGAGAAGAACAAACACCGCCGCTATCACTGAGAGTGAATGCTATACCGGAAGCACAAGGAGCAAAAGGGAAATTGATGCAAAAATGAGTAAGTTCGACTGCTGAACTTATCTACAACGTAGTGAGCATCCCAAACTAGAAGGCGCCAAGCTAAAGGTAGGTGGAACAGGGAACAGCGAAAACGAGCTAAGCAGAAGTCAAACGGCGGAGTTTAAGGAGATTCCTTATGGCAGCGACCAGACTGGGAAGCATGGAGGTGCATCCCCACGCGAAGACAACCAAGAATATCAGCCGCAAACTCAGGGTGGCTGTCCTGTTCCTCCGAACTTGGTGACAGAAGCAAACGTACAAACGAGAAATAAAGAAGCTCCTACAGATCAGCGCGCTGCCACCAGGGGCGGCCGGCTCATGACGGATACATAGAAACCGAAAAATTCTGGAAATAATTGAGAAGACGAAAATGTACGTGGACGTTATGTGGAATCGATGCGAATTAGGCGAATGGTGGTTTGAGGTGCATGAAAAGCCTGTAGTGCGGCAGAAACATACTGTGAAAAGTCCAAAACTTCGAGAAACTGATATGGAAACGGAAAGCGTCAGGAGGGCGCACACGGTCCTAAGAGAAAAGCGGGAAGTTACAGTAGGCACTAACTGCACCCTTCCTACAGGACTCCTTGAGAGGGCCTCAACCCCACTGCAAGCAATCGATACCTCGAAGGCGCTAGTCAGGACGCATGGCACAGGAACGACACCGTCTAAGGAGCCAGGAGGTGCGCGACACGACTTTGGAGGGGACGTTACGCTAGGGACACCTGCCGCTTATGCTACTGTAGGGCTTGAACACCCCGAAGGACCAGCGGTGCAGCGAATAAATTCGGGGACGGAGGATGGGAACAACATTGAGCGTGCTCTGCTAAGGGAGCAACCCAGCGCGACCAACAGTAGACTATACGCAGGTGCGCCTCAGAAATTTGATAGCACATAAACGAGGCAGTGCCTAAGCATTAGGGCACGTTAGTCTGACTTAATGGGGTATTCAGAAGAAGAGGAGGTTCTTGATGCTACTATCAGATTGGGGGGAAAGGCCTTGGGCTAGTGGTGTGAGGTGGAGCGTCCCGACTGTAACTCCCTATGGGTAGACTGGGAAAGGTTCAACTTGTTTAGTGTGCACCGTTTTAGCTGACAAACAGTAGCTGCAGCCATTATGCGGTTACAGCAGATTGAGTACAGCGGTGAGATGGATGAGGCGGCAGACCAATGCGCTGAGGTGCTGGCTGAAGGGGAGTCTCCACCCCTGGAGATGTTGATGGACCGGTTCCTAAGTATATTTCCGTATCGCTTGGTCGCAGGGGCGATGGAGGCAGACACGGCTAATTGGACTCAGGCAAGGGGTTTGTTAAGAGGAAATCTGGGAAAAGGCCAAGAGAATGTACTGTGGTGGAATAGCATGACGAGCGATAACGGCCGAAGCGAAGTAAGAGAGGAGCTACGACACAACGAAGCTGAATGGGTAGCTCTTCTTCAATAGCGGCAGGAGCAACAGGCATACAGAGACCTAGCTAAAGCCGGGTGGAACTTAGGAGTCAATCGCGGAGTACGACGCGAACACTACGTAACTAGAAGGAATCCAATACCTGGGAGGCCATTGCAAAGCAACGACCAAAAGGTGATAAAGTGCTATACTTGTGCTGCATAGCCCACAGAGCTTGAGAATGGCCCAATGGCATTATTTCTGCTAAGCGGGAACCGCAGGGCTGCCAGTAGTGCGGGGCAAGCGGACAGTGGGCTACCGCGTGGCCTGCATAGGCTGACTACACGGGCAACAGTCCCAGGAAATCAGCTCTCAATGCGGCTAATGGGTAGATCTCTACATCTAGAAGGGAGCCAAAGGGAAACGGCTGGGTGGCGCAGTGAACTACCAATTTAGGCTTAAAGCAGAGTCCACTAGAGCTAGAAGCAGGATGAAGGCTATTGGCAGCTAAGGCAGCGTTTGAAGGATGTTACGAATCGATGGAACCAAGTCCCAAAGAGAGGCGAACGGAAGGAAGGTACGTGTTATTAAACGGGGGACTGGTTCCATAAGTAGTTCCAATAAGATTGTGACTCCATGTTCTTTGTCTCCTCAGCAGAGAGGTCACATGCACAAATTCGGGGAACAAGAAGGATCAACATCGCTGCTGCACAAAATGGACACAAATCCAGACCGTTTATGGATTAATCAAAATACAGTAAAGTCCGCCGGTGACACAGAAAAAAATGCGAAGCCGTGCCCTCTACCTGCTGAACAGTGGTTCAACGAAAATGAATCAAAACTGCATGAGAAATTCACAGCATCTTTAAATATAACGTAGAACAGCCCTGACGGCTAAGGAAAAGAACCGGAAGATGATTAAGACAGCGATACATTTCAGTAGGAACCAGCAGAATTACAATACAATAAATTCGGTAGGCAAAATCATACTACTTTTGCGTCTCAAACAAGTGCGGAAGGCAAGGTCAACCTCAAGGAATTCAAAGAAGTTGATTTCATAGGGAATGCATTGGAGGGCGGGCAGAATTGGAACAAACGCCGTCACCCGGTTAGTTCACGGAAAATCGAAGAATTGCACGGGAAGGATTCAAAGGTGCCACAGGAGATTAACAGTAACAAGTATCCTGAATTCAATGGAAGCCTAATTAGTGATTATACTGCACCTCTATTAGAAGCGGAAGGTCCCGTGTGGTTACGAGAAGTTGGAGTAGCTGATGATCCATTTGAAGCGCTGGTGTACACCGGTGCTAGTCGATCTTCTCTCGCTCCAGGCGTTGTGATGCAAGCAAGGTAGCGTTCACATGAATTAGACACTACCATTAAGTTTAAGGCCGCACTGCGCGACGAGCTACACGTGGAGGTGGTGACCTAAGCTAAATTTGCAGTGCATGATTTGTCCACCATTGTGGATTTATTGGTTGCTAAACTTCCCTACCTTATAACACTGGGGACGGCGTGGCTACAGTATGAATATACTGATTGAGCCTTTAAGCCGACCAATTTAATTAAACGCGCGATGTCAAACGCTTAGTATTTCCTGTTGATCTGAAGGGTGGAAACAAATTCAGTTTGGAAGATGAAATATTTCAACTGCCTCAGGATAAACTGGATAAGCAACTAGCAGCTGATGGTGCACAACACATAGAAGCCAATAACATTTCGGAACAGAAAAAGTTACGGATTTTGTAAGGCCTACACCGAGTAAAGACAGGAGGTACAAGAAGATTCACAAAATGATGGCTATTGAAAGACTATCGCCTGAATTAAAGGGAAAACAAGCCAAAGGCAAACAACAGCTCGACAGCTTACAATTAGTTGATAGTGTTCCAAATGCAAAAGATGACGTTGTGGTGATGTTGGATGGGGGTCGAAGTTCACTGGAGAACGGAGACTAGAGTGAATTGATTCAACGTGACAAAAGACCACTGCTTGATGGGATGGAGCTGGAATGTGCAGCGGTAACAGAACGCCAAGGGCCTATGTATTTGAAAGTAAAAGCATGGATTGGAAGGCAAGCGCGCAAATCTCTTCCAGTAATTAGGGGGTGTATTTGCAAATACAAGCATATCTTCATGGATAGTCCAGCCCCAAAACTACCGCTTGAACGAATTATAAATCACACAGTCACAATTGTACCAGGCAAAATACGC
This sequence comes from Eimeria nieschulzi, assembly GCA_000826945.1. Taxonomy (NCBI): domain Eukaryota; phylum Apicomplexa; class Conoidasida; order Eucoccidiorida; family Eimeriidae; genus Eimeria; species Eimeria nieschulzi. The sequence goes on along the minus strand of JRZD01029925.1, from coordinate 32,582 downwards.
ATCAAAGCCGCATTGTATTGTCTAGGACCACAGAAACTAGAGCCACAGAGGCAGATTTTAAAGCAGCTTAAGGTGGTCAAGTCGATTGGCATGACATTGTCTCTTTTTGCAGCCCCGTTAATGGTGGTAACACAGAATGATGATGGCTTTGGGAAACAGCATTATCGAATGGTAGTTAACTATTAGGAACTCAACGCCATGACAATATTCCAGGAATTCCCTTTACCTACGACGCGAGACGTTAGGCTTACTACACGGCGCTAAAGCAGTTACTACAATCGACATGCAACAGGGCTTTCACCAAATTAGAGTGAAGTCTATGCACCAATACAAGACTGCATTCCGAGCATCCATGGGGCAGTATGAATTTTAGCTGATGCCGCTTCGGCTAAGGCGAGGAACTTTTCAGTCAGCTATGAATCACATATTCTTTGACTTATTGGAAAAACGGGTGATACCGTACCTTGATGATCTTTGCCTGTACAGTCGAGGCATCGAACGTCATGCCACAATACTTAAGAAAGTGCTATGTACCATGGAGACCAACAGAATATACCCTAGGCTCTCTGGATGAGCAGTTGGAGCCTCTTCAATTGAGTACTTGCGTTACAAGGTGGAAGCGCATGCTATCGCCCAATGTTCTCTTCGAATTCAAGCGATCTCGATCTGGCCTGAAGAGTTCCACAACGACACACAAGTAAAGCAATTCCTAGGAACTATTAATTATTGCCATATGTCCATGGTGGCGAACTTTGCAATGATAGCAGGATTATTAATTGATTTAATCAAAAAGGGAAGAGCAATCAACTGGACAGCAGAACACAGAGCAGCTCATAAGGCTCTCAACGGCAAATTGGTGGAGTAGGTGACTCTACAAATTCCATACGCAAGCAAGCCCTACATGCTCAACTTCGGTGCATCAGGTTATGCGTTGCGCGCAGTATTAGAAGAAGATGGCAAACCAATGGGATTGCTAGGTAAGAACATGTCACCAGCTAAACAAAGATACTCTGGATGTGAAAAACAACTGCTCGCATTAATAAAGGCTTTAGAGCAGTGGCGAAGATTATTGTTTACAGCAGATGTCACTGTAAATACTGATCATAGGGCGTTGCAGTATTTGCGTCAAGTTAACGGAGGCAAGGACGTACGCCCAAGACTGGCGAGGTGGATGACCTTCTTTTGGAACTTCCAGAACATGAACATTAAGTGTTATACAGCTTCCAACAATGTTGGCGCACATGGTTTATCGCGTCATCCTGCACACCTACAAGAAGAGCCAGAAGTGCGAGAAACGTAGGGTATCAACACTGCAGCAGTAACTTTTGACGCAGTTTTATTCGCTGTGTCACAAATGGAGGAGAATTATCACAACAATAGCAGACGGTACCGACGAGCAACCTTTCCAGCTTTAGAATAGAAGTGTACAGCAACCCATAAGTTCAATGTTGCTGGTGCACCCTGGGACCGTGCATTAGAGGAATGCACTATTTCTGGTGATATTTAGAAACGCGCACGTCAGGAGGAAGACGTCATACTGGGGGACAAAAAAAACGCAGTGAGAAGTGAACTTAAAGTTAAAGAAAACTTACTTTTTGTTTGTGTGCAGGGGCTAGGGCGTGTATGCGTTCCTTCAGCCGTTCAATGCAAATAACATGTCTTTTACCAATATCTCGGTCACCCTACAGCAGGACACACGGCAGTACAGAAAACCGAGGATATGCCCGCACGTCTTTAGTATTGGCCAGTCATTCGCATCTACCCGCGCATCTACATTGAGTCATGCCCTTGTTGCAAAGCAGCAAAATCGATTGCTGCAAAGCCTGCAGTACTGCTGCAGTCTGTACAAATCCCAGCACGAAGATGGGCGAATGTTCATTTAGATGTTATCACCGCCTTACTAGAGACACTGAAGCTGAGTGATTCTACAGTTATATTGGTGGATACGGTGAGCAACATGGCACATTTTATTCCTACTCAAACAAGCGTAACAGCAGAAAGCGTACTTGCTTTACCAGGTGACCCGATAGTGCGGTGTCACAGACTACCGGCAGTACCTGTTTCTGACCACAATTCTCGATTCACAGCTGAAGTCTGGCATGTATTGTGTAACCGCATGGGCATCAGGAGAGCATCATCTAGTTCTTAGCAACCGGAATCAGACGGTCAGAGAGGGAGGGTGCACAGGACTACCAAACGTGCGGTACGCGCATACATTCAAAGTGGCAAAAGTGCTTGGAAGAGCTATTTCCTGAAGCGGAATTTGCGTGCAACTGTACAACACACAATAGTTCCGGACTTAATCCTGTTGAGGTCTTGTTGGTGAGAATGCACTACGAAGAGCATATCTAGACGTTGTTGAAGGCCTGTTTCCAACTGCCTCTTCGCCCATGACGAAGCTCATCCACCAGTTGGATGATCGTGCAGCTGCGCACATCATTGAGGCACAGCGAACACACCATTAATACGCAAACAAACACCGGAAAGGTGTGCAGTTCAAAGTCGGAGACAGGTTTTGGCTTTCTACCCAGATACATGAAAACAAGAGGGACAGCGAAGTTTCAACCCCGTGTCATAGGATTGTTTCCCGCTATGGCTAGAATTGCAAAAGCTACTTACCCTCTTCGCTTTCCTTCATCAATAACGCAGCACTTTGTTTTCCATGTGTCTTTTCTTTAACGTGACAAGCCAAGGCCACAAGATACAGGAAAAGTTGAAAGCTGGCATCCCCTAGTGCAGCTAAAAAATGACGACGATCCGGTCTACGAAGTCGACTAAAATTTAGATATACGGGGCAATAATCAAAATAAAGAGCTTTTGGTGAAACGCAACGGTTTGCGTGAGTGGCCTCATGGGAGCCCTTGGAACACCTCGAAGGCAGCAAGGCCCTACTGCGGTCATTTAGAGCTTCGCGAACTGGATGGGCCAACCAAAGGAGAATGCAAGAGGAAGCTCAAAATCAGCATGAATACTTTGTGTCTGCCTTGGATCTGCTCTAAACAAGGAGGCGACCGGTAAGCTGATGCCTGTCCCTGTGAATGGAGTGCTAGCAGACGATTCTCTAATGGACGAGATGCCTTGGGGAAAAAGCGTGATTTAGTGTCACAGGTAAATGCATAGATTTGATCTTTTGTAAACAGTAGGGTAAACGTGAAAAAGAGTTGCTGACTATTTTCAGTGGGGAATGGGTTTTTATAAAAGGAGGGGGCAATTGTAGTGAACTTCACTAGAATCACGGCTCAAGCGTGCTTGTCATAAGCACTGAGCCTGCGCCGTGCTCTTGATTCGTCTTACGTATGCACTAATATGTTGATTAAAAATACGCAACACTACGTTAAAAGGGTTTTCTATAGTATGTAGTCTTATTATTGAGGCGTTATGAGGGTTTTGTCTAGGTGTTTTGCTGGTGTGTCAGAATGAAGGCTTCAAATGTTAATGGTTATATGGTTCTGCCTTAAATGTTGATGTCCTTTGAGAAACTGATTTATTGACTTAACCCCATGATGCATAAGGGCTGAACATGGCTTTGCAATGCAGCTGACAGCCCTGGAGGAGAGGGCGTGGGGCCTTGGCATCCCTTAGGGGTTGGCAGCTGTTGATCGTGGATCAGAACTTTTGTTAAGTGCTTGCTCGTGCATGAAAAACATAGATTGTGTACTGATGTTGCGTGAAACTAGACGTTGTCTAGAATGTCCCGCTGGATATTGGAGAACGGCTAGATAAGGCTTGTAGATATCAAGGCACGGTTGGGTAGGGAGTTGGTTTTGTTCCAAAAATGTTTGTTCAGATGCTAGCATTCCAAAGTTATTGTTGAAATTAATTCACATTACTATTTATGGTATTATAGCTGGGTATTAGGAGGCTGTTCGTATTTCGAGATTTTAGACTCAGAAGCTCTAACGAGCGGTGCTGAAGGAGGAGCGCTTTCTGAAAAGCAGCAACGCTTTCGGCAACTCGTGGAATGCTTCAATTCCATTGTATGACGACAAACGGTGAAAGTTAGCATATAAGACTGTATACTGCAAGCGTTTCTATATTGCAAGTTACCAGGCCGTCTAGACCGTCATTGGGAGTCTCGTACAGCTGGTGGTCGAGTTTGAGTAGTTTAAAGTTTTCGCGTGTCCCTGAGCTCCATTCGTATCCCTGAGGAGCCGCCTGTCCTGAATGAAGATAATTCCGCAAGGTTCTCAAACTGCAGGGGATGGCCCAAGGGCCCACACGGGTTCGGGCTCTGATATGTCCATTTTAGGGCTGCGGACGAACGCATGCAGGGTTAAGGGGTTATGGGTCTATGCTGCAGGGCCTGACTGGCGGGGGTAAAGGGTTGTGAAGGCTTTTAGTTTCGAGCTGCTTAGATTAAACCGGTTAGCTAAGGTGTTTAGATTAATAAGGGGTCCAAGGGTCTGTCGAATCTGTTGTTAGGCCTGGTGGACCTAGTCTCCTGGCCAGCCGTAGCTCCGCTAGGCCTGACGTATTCGCAGATTCTACCTATGACTCATTAGTCAGTCAGCGAAGAGAGTTTGGTTGTCGCTAACGTTAAGGAAGAGTTGAGGGTGTCTTTATAAGCGGCGTAGGTGCCTTAGGGGCGTTGTAGGACAGCGGGCGCGCTTGGTGTGCGCAGTGAGGAGGCTTCTGTATGTGCCAGGAAGGGTTATTGTCGCTATTTGGGTTCTAAGAGAGGATATGGTTTATTAATGGGGCCGTCATAATGCTCCTATGACCTTCTCTATGGAATTGGAATGAGTGCAGGCCGGTGCGGTCCTGGCGCACTGCTAGATTTAGGTAAAGGGGTCTGGGAGGCGTCCGCATACTGTTCTGCCATGGGGTGTTAAAGTAGCTAGCGCCTGGTGAATCACTGCACGCTCGATTGACTTTCTCAGCGTTAAGGTAACGTGCTCCCGTATGGCTGCAGTGTTTGGGGTGAATGGTTCGGGTGCATGAGCTTAGACACCCGACCTGCGGATGTTTTGAAATATAGCATTACATGTTTTACGGCTACGGAAATGGGTATACGAGGAAATGGTTGGTGATATGTAGGAATAATGGTGTCGAGTCGGCTGTGGCTAGCGGCTTGTTTAGAGGCCAGTTATGTGAAGGGTGTGTTCAGTAGTTCTGTTGGTGTAAAATGGTTTCTGCGTGTCGTGAGCTAAATAGAAAGCGCGCAATTTTGATATTAGAGTTAGAAGCGGTTTGTGGTGCGGCTGGGATGTCTCAGTATATGGGATCATGTCGGCGGTGGTGCAGCGTTTAAGTTTGTGAGAGGGGTACTGGAGCTGCTAGAGGGACTAGGTAACGGGAATGACGACCTTCTGATGGTTCCAAAATTATGATTACTTCGTGTATATAATAGCATGAAAGCCAAGGCATGTGGCTTTGGGTTGATAATGAGCCTCTGGGGCAGTCATGGACTGTTGAGGCTTTCTGATCACACAAGGGCCACGAATGTGAGTTGTGGCATAGGTGCTAAAGGATTTTCGGATTTGGGGTATGCTAGTCGTAAATATCAGTAAGTCGTGAACTATGAAGAGCAGCGGGGCGGTCCATGAAACGTTTTAGGATTCGGGAACTGAACCGGTGGCCCGTTTGTGCAATGCCGAGCTGCTTCTGGGAGAGGCGCTCGAGCTGAGTGGGGGTGTTAGGCAAATGGTTTTGAATATGGTTCATGGTTGATTAGGTGAATTAATTAAAATCATGTGCCGTGCAGAAATAATTGTAGTGAGTGAGGATGAGCGGGCTGAGTTAGCGGCTTGGTTGCTAAGTGAGCCAGAAATCCTAGTTTAGGGTAAGGAGTGGGTTTACTGAAATAAGAAAATGGGGAAGTGCCTTTTATGAGAGTGAAGGATTATTTTATTTAGAAAGTGTCTTGTTTGTTTTAGCTTTTGGGGTGCGGCAACTAGCGCCTCCGAGCAGAAGCCTATGGTTGGGAATAGATTACCTGGGAGCGTAGCTCATAAATGTGTCCTTTACGGATGTGGTTGAAATATATATAAATTTGAACGAAAAGAAGAATGGTTGATGATGGTCAGCTTGAATATGCGCCGGTGCTGCTGTTCTGGGAAACTCGTGTGTTGTGTGTGTTCTGGATGCTATGCCCTACGTGGGGCCGAGAAGCGACTCGCTCTGCGCCAATGTGGAAAGAGGGTTTCATTTTTTTTAAGAAAACGACACAAAATCAAAAGAGATAAGTGTAATGGTTTTTAAGGGATGCGAAACTTTTTTGGCGTCCGATCAGATCTGCTTTCTTATAGTACTGCGCGTCTCCCTACAAGGTCAGAGATCCAGGTTGCGGCTAATGTGTATCTAGATGCCTCAGGAAAAAGAAAAAATATTGTTCTTAAGCTGAGCTATAGCGCCTCGTTGGGTGCTCCTAGATTAGGAGTGATGTGAGAAGGACAACTTCAGGGATCGCTTCGCTTTTGCCTCCCACGCCTTTCTATGGACCTTGCCTTGTGCAGCTTCTTGTTTGGGTGGACCTCCAAGTGATTTGCTGGAGTTTGCTTTTAATAGGTGACTCAACCGTCTGAAGGGTTGCAGGTGATGGCTTTCGGAGTATGGGTGCGGGATGGGTTTGCCGCTTTGAGGGGACGCCTTAATGGCCAGTTCACAGTTGGCTTTGGGTCGGGTATTCCCCTTAAAGCTCCTGGAAAAGCGCGCCTGGTTGACGGGCTATGGCTAAAAGGCTTTAAAAGGTGATAACTGCGCGTAAGGGTCCTGAAGGGTTCTGAACCAGGGTTGTTTAAGGAAAAGCGATTAGAGGAGTGATTAGCACAGTAAGGATCAGAGGTGGGTGCCAGGAGTGTGGTTGGGCCTGGCGGAGCTAGTGGGCTGGCCATCCCTAGCTTCCCGATGGTTTGACGCCCTCGGGAATAATATAAACGCACTTAGCGCGACCTATAATTCAGCGTATGAAGAGTATTTTTCTTTTATTCTGGGGCACCTAGACACAGACTACCTTCCACATGCAGTTCTGCCGTCGGTGTGACAAATGATATAATATACGGCATTAGATATGGTTGGGCGCCAAAGCAAATTCTTTAGCTCTTGGGGAAAATCACAGTTATCGCTGTTAAAATAATGTATGATATCAGAACTCCTTCTGTTCATTCCGTCTAGCTTGAACAAAAAGCGGTGTGGCTGCCTGCTCCAGGCAGAGCGCAGCTAGCCGGCCTCCAAAACACAGCTTTCTAGTAGAGTAGCGCAAGCGCAAAGCCTAGCTCACTAACACCAACGTATCCCTCTTTATTTTAAATTTATTTTTATTTCAACCACAACCGCAACGGGAACATTTGCGACCCCCGGTTCCACCCACTCCACCCCCAGGCCATAGGCTGCTTAATCTGAGCACACCCAGCGAGATTCTATAGTTCAGTCTAGAAGGGTCCATCCTTTTTGTTGGGGCACCTAGGCACATCTACTTGCGACCCAACACTCTACCCTCGACTCTATGGTCAACAGTACTGTAAGATATAAGGTGTAGTAGGACCCCAAAGTAGACTCCATAACCCTTAGAGGAATTTGGAGTTATTTCTTTGAATTTGTGTTCCTCGAAAGAACTCCCTGATATTGCCTTTTTTCATTACAAACGAGCGGCTTGCGTTCCTGCTCCATGCAAAGCGGAGCTAGCCGGCCCCCAACACAGGGACACACACGACTTTCAAGAACAGCACTGCCAAGATAAACTCCAGTTTACTAACGTCAAGCTTTCTCGCTGTATCTTAAATTCATATTTATTTCAACTGCAGCCGTGAGACAAACATTGCACACCTGCGTTCCCAGCCGGTCTATTACCAAACCATAGGCCTCTGGTGGGAGGCGCTAGCTGGCTCACCGCAGAACCCAAAACAAACAAAACACATCTGATGTGTACAGCCTCAGGGTTCACACTTTTTGCCTGGTTAGGCCGTCGAAGGGCCTTGCTGCCTGCAGGGGTTTGTTTCAGGGACTCTCAACTATTTTAGGCGAGTGTGGCCGTAATGGGTGACTCAGCTGATTCAAGGGTTGCGGCTTGTTTCATTTGGAGCACAGGTTCGGGATGGGTTTGGTCCTTGAAGGGGTTTGGGTAATTTCCTAGAGCATAGCGTTCTGGTTGGGCTTTCCGCCTTCAGGGGACGCCCCAATAGCGAGGATGGGTCCAGGTTCCGGTATGCCGTTTTGGGCTGTGAGTAAAGTGCAGCGTTGATGGGTTATGGGTTCAGACTGTAAGGCCTGACGAGCGTCGAGAGAAGGATTATAGTACGGGCCTTTTTGGTAGGAGCCGTTTAGTGGAAAGGCCTAGCTGGGATGTGGATTTCTCAGGGGTTGGAGGGATGTATTAAGGCTGTGATGTTGAGCTAGGTAGACTTCCTGGCGTGGCCAGCCCTAGCTCCCGAAGGTCGGGCATTATTGGAATTAAGCTTCTGAAGCCGCAGTTAGTAAGTAAAAGGAGTTCGGCTACGTGTTACGCAAAGGTAGTTATATGAGTGTCTCTGAGAAAGGTGCAGGTGCTGAAGGACCTAGTAGGATAGCGTGTGCGCTTGAGTTCCGACGTAAAGGCTCGCGGAGGGATTGGGGAGCGTCATGCTCTGTTTTGCGGTTCTAGATTAGAAGCCATTTTGATAACAGGGCCGTGGGTATGCTCCTATGGGTCTATCTAAGGGATGGGGACTCGATGCTGTTGGACACGGTGGTGGTCCTATGTAGATTAAAGTAACTAAGGTTGGGAAGTGGTCTCAAATTGTTCCCGTGTGGATTATTGAGGTAGGTAGGGTGTAATGAGCGGCCATACGGTTGTTCAAGCTTCTCGGGTTTACGGTAAGGTGCTCAATAGGGCGACGATATCTGGGATGGTCAGTTTGGGCGTATTTGGCTGGGAAGCTACCTGGCCAGTACCTGAAAATGTCTAAGTATATGCTTTGCGCTTAAGGAAATGGGCACGTAAGGAGATCGTGGCTATCTGTACGTAAAAGGCAGTGCCGAGTTGGCCATGGCCGGTGGTCGGTTTGGAGATGGGTGCTGTGAGGAAGGCACTATGTAGTGATGTTAGTGTATTATGGCTTAGTTGTCTCGTGAGTTAAGACGACAATATTTAATTTTAGTATTAGTATGGGAGTCGGGGTGTAGTGAGGCTGTGATGTCGCTGTCTATGGTTCATGACGGCAGCGGTGTTATGGTCAGGGCTGTGAGAGGGGTGGCGAAACGGAGGGAGGGACTAATTAGAGAGACCATGCATCTCTTCTCGGTACTGGAAAGTACTTGTTTTCTGTATATATTAGAATGGAGGGTGAGGAATGTGGGTTTGAGTTAATAGTGGCCCTCTTCGATGCTCCTGGTGTGTTGGGACGGCCGGTTAGGAGGTACCACGAATTCGAATTTGGGTATGGTTGCTAAATGATTTGGGTGCTTGGGGTATGCCGATAGCAAATTTAAGTGAGCGTTAAATTATGAAGGGGTTACTGGCGTCCGTGTGACGTTGTGGGGTTCGAGAGTGGAAGAGGAGGCCGGTTAGCGCGAACGCAAGCCACTGCTGGGAAACGCTCGGGGGCCTGGCTAGTGTATCGGCTAGCCGGTTCTGAATATCGTTTGACGTGGATATGGCGAATCAATGGAATACAGGTGTCCTGCCGAGGGATTGTCATGAGTAGGGCTGAGCTAGCGAAGGTATTGGGCATGACTGTTAGGTAGATCGCGCGTCTCAGCGTCGGGTGAGGATTGGCAATTTGGGAAGGGAATATATGAGGAGGCGGCTTGTAAAGGGTTTAAGGGTTTTTAAAGTGTGTTCTGTCTATTTTGAATTCTGGGATGAGGCAGCTGGCACCTCCGAGCAGGGGCCCAAGGTTTAGGGATGAGGCAGTTAGGAGCGTAGGCCGCAAGTGATGCGGTTCTGATTGCGTTGGAAATAAAGATACATATAAGGGCAATAAAGGAAGGATAGCGCTAGTGAGCGACAGGCTGCCCTGATACTGCTGCTTTTAAGGGTTATGTGTCTGCGTATGTTGGAGGTTGGTTAGCTACATTCTGCTTGGAGCGAGAACGCAAGGCGCTCTTTCGTTAAAAAAGAGGAAGCAGAGGAAGACGTTCTGCTAAGGAACACGGATTAAGGAAACAGAGAACTGTGATTTTTGCTAAGGATTAAGGAGTTTATTTTGGGGTGCTAAGAGATTTGATAATTTAGGGCGTTTCCGTTCATCGCGTCAAGGATAGAGTATCAGGTGGAAGCCTACCGTATCTAGGCTCTCCAGCTGAAAATATTCCCTTTAAAGTAGAGCTGTATGAACATGTTGGGTGCGTTTACATTACTTGGTGGTCGCAACCGGTCTCGAGCGTTGTAACTGCTCCTTCGACCATCCTCTACAAAGATGAGAGCTGGTGCTAAGCGTCCCAGGGAGTCAAGTGTCCGAGTGAGCCAGGAGCCGGTGGTTGAAAAGCGCACCTGGGAACCGGAACGCGCGGTGAGTGCGACGCACCGTGGTGGTCGAGAAGCAGCACAGTTTCTGGTGTTGAGAGATGGGTTAGGCCATCCACCGATTTTGGACGACGGTCGGAGTAATGTGGCGGCAGTCATAGAAGATTATGTCGCCAGCAAGGAGAGGACGGTTGTACAAGGAGGATGCGGAGTCGGGCTCCCTGGCTTAAAGACTCCTCACCGACAAGTGACAGGGCGGGACGACAAGCCAGCTTTAGAGCTGCGTCAGACTCCGGCGCGAGAGCTGTTCTATATCCGGCAGCGCTCCTCAGGGCCACAGATGAGTACAGGGGACCGGGATGCAGTATGGCGAAAAAGGACGGCTTCGGATTATCCCGTGGATTTGCGGCATGAGCACACGCTATTGCAGCAGAGACTCCCTAAACTGGATAGTCTCGCGCACAGCTACACAGAGGTGGAGCAGTTCCCGTCGACTTTATAGGAAGAACTAGAGGCGTCTGGACAGTTGGGCCAAACTTACACATATTTCTGGAGGCAAGTGGGCCTGCCTTTACGCCGCGCTTACCATAACCGCATGTCCCAACGGTTCCCGGGTCAGAACCCTACGTATGGGAGGCTGGTACAAGTTATGGCGGAGGATACCTGTCGGGGACGCCGCGAGGCGCATTTTCTTCAGGCCTTGAAGGAGATCCCGGTGGGGAAGTTAGACGTCGCAGACCTATACTACCAAATGATAAAGCGGTATCAGGCGTTCGCAGCGCCTTGTAGGCTCACTGTGAAATCTCAAATAATACCCGATGGTATGCTGGCATACTCGTTCATTCAGTATTTGTCCGAGGAGATGTGGAACTGCTTTCGGTTCAGCTTACATAAGGAGCCCATAAATACGATTGCAGATGTTGCGGACCGCGCTAACAATATTCGGGAGTCCATGGCGCTGGCCGCATCTATGCGAGCTGGTGAAAACCCGGTAACCTTGATAGGGGCCCTAATTAGCCCAGAGAAAGGAGATCAGGAAAACGGAAGAATAATTTCACAGTCCAGCGCGAGTATCTCCCCCGTAGATGGTCGGCGAGTAGGTGCGCCGGGCGCAGGAACGGTGTCTGGTCCGTACACGGTACGTTGGTACGATATCAAGGGTCGAGGAGGGCACCGGCAGGCTGGGCGAAGCCGCGAGACTAATCGGGGAGGGATGCAATGGAGTTGAGGCGAACTTGACAACGAATAGCTGGAATTCCAACAGGAGGCTTGAGCAGGTAAATTAGACACGTAGTTCCCTTCCGAATACTTTGGTAAGAGCCTGTTTGAGATGTGCGGGTGTGGGACTAAAGAAGTGCCCTGTATACTCCAGGGAAATAATGCAAGATCCAACACGTGAGAGGCCCTGCTCTTTGTGTAACTCGTTTGGACTATGTCAGATGGACAGTAGACAGCGGCTTTATTTTGCTCATAACCGCTTTCCTTACGTTGAGCTCAAAAAAAGCGGAATAAGCTCTCTTCACAAAGGGGGCGATCTGCTTCCCAGCTGGTATCGCTCTGAGTAGCTTTTGGGGCCCTTGCTGCCTAGAACTATTCCTGGGGCTGGTTCTCAGAGCGTCCCCACAATCTTACAAACGGAGTGGAATCAGCCGGATAGAGTGGCCCGCGAAAAGCAGAGGACGGTAGCAGCTGTGTTACGGGAGATGGCTGTAGGGGAGAGCACGCGAGGAGATGATAAACCGAAAGTAGAGTAGAAGGGAGTTGCCCAGAGCTCACCCGTCGAAGCACAGCAAGTTATAGTTACTCCGGGAATCGCAAGAGAGGAGTTGCGGCGCGTGAATAAAGGAGAGGCAGGGACTACCCAGCCAGAACCGAAGCTCCCTTCAGTAATGGCCAAGCTGGTGCACACGAGGGCCCTGGTCACCATTGCAGGGTTGGGGTGCGAGGTTTTCATCTACAGCAGGGCAAATATCTCCCTAATGTCAGGCAAGCTACTACGCCCAGAGATGAATTACAAAAAATGGATGGCGCTGGACGGCAAGATCACGGTAGTAGGGCAGCAGGGCCTCTGGATATTAGGGTGGCTCTCAACGGAGGTACATTTGGGTGCGGTTAAGGATATGCTTGCCTTCGTAGTAGTGATCGGGGTACGGTTTGATGCCTTAGTGGGGGTAGATTCCTTCTATGAGCATAGTATCGCAGTCAGCTTGGCTAAGCATGCGTTAATGTTTGGGACGCACGAAGGCGTTGTGTATCCGCTAACAGGGCAGCACCCCAGTTTTCGGCACGCTTGATTGTTAATGCATCATTCGCCGTTACGGCCATGAACTTGCGCGTTGGTGCGGGTGAGCCTAGAAGAGTAAATGTCGACAAAAAGGGGGCGGCCAAGCACAAGGCACTAGGCCATTCATGGTGAGGTCCAGCAAAAACGTAGAGTTGGGTTTGCATGTACCAGAACAGCTCTCTAAGCATCTGATAAAAGTGTATTGTTCGGCGGGTCCTCCGATCTACCTGCCGAGAGGATACCGCATGGGCTTGACGCGTCCTTACCCACCTCCCCAGGATATTCAGCTTTGGAGAGTGGTGCAGGCGGTGAAGCCGAAACGCTTATAAACAGCGTTGAGAACAGGATCCAGGGGGGTGAAAAGAGCATGAAAACAAAGGTCAAAGAGGGGATCAAGGCGCCCTCAGCACTGATTGAAGATGACCCATTGGGAGCGGAAATGCTGCGTAGCGGCGCGCAGAATCCGATGCTAGGATCTAAGATTGGTTATCTAAAGATCGAAAAAAAGCTACAGACATTTCATACTCTGTTAGTGGAGTTTCAGGACATCTTCAGCAATGGCTTTCACCCACTAGTTGTCACTAACTTATTAAGGGCAAAGCTGAACACAGGGGACAGTCCACCTATTTCCCAGCCCCCACGGCGGCGCTCCCCGGCAGTGAGGCAGATAGTGAGGAAGGCAGTGGGGGCGTTGGATGCACGGGGTATCACGGATCCAGGGGAAGGTTGCTGGAGCATGCCAATTGTGATGGCCAAGCAGTCAAATGGAACATGGCGATTGTGCTGTGACTGTAGAGAAGTCAACAAGCATGTGCGAATAGTGCAGCAGCCGCTTCCCCGGATGGAAGACATTTTAGCCTCCTTCAAGGGCAAGCGCTACTTCTCAATGATGGACATGTGCAGTGGGCTTTATCAAATTGAGGTACAGGAGGCTGACCGCCCAAGGACCAGTTTTGTCATCACAGACTGCCAAAGACAGTATCGCCTCCTGCCGTTCGGGTTTGCACTAAGCCCTGCAGCTTCTCAGTGCATGGTGGATATGATGTTGGGTGGAGTAAAATGGGTTTGTGCTGTGGGATACACTGATGACATCATTGTGTACAGTGATACGAGGTTGGATCATCTAACGCATCTGCGCACGCTCTTCGAGTCGTTGCGTGAGGCCAACTGAGAGCCGCATCCAGGCAAGTGTGCTGTTGGCGCCGAGGAGGTCAAGTACTTCGGGCATCTCGTGTCGCGAGGGAACATATGTGCCAATCCCGGCAAGGTTAAAACTATCATGGAGATGCCAGAACGCGGTAATGCTAACGCGGTAGAACAGATTATGAAAAAATGTCAATAATACCGTAAATTCATACGCAATTCTTCGGCTGTCGGGGCGCCCTTGTTTAAGACCCAAAGTTCCAAACGCGCTTTTGGGTGGACATCCAAAAGCACACAGGCGTGGGAGAAGCTGTGTACGGCACCCTGCAATGAACCGTTGCTAGCGCACTCGGATTATACCAGGGATTTCATCGTTGATTGGGATGGCGCCGTCATCTGATTAGGAGCACTACTGCTACAGAGCTATGAGAACGGTGAGCGCCTCGTTGCGTATGCATCACGGTCTTTGTGTCCGCATGAGCGAAAGTCGACTGTCACAGAGTTGGAGGCAGGTGCAATTATTTTGGCTTTGGAGACCTTCCGACCATACGCGAACGGCATGAAGATCCAGCTCCATACCGACCACGCGCCCTTGAGGTACATCCGGACCAAATCGGACAAGTATAGACGTCTGGAACGATGGGCTATGCGTCTGCAAGAGTTCCCCCTTACCATTCAACACCGTATGGCAGCACAACACAAACATGCAGACTGTTTCTCCCGTGCCCCTGTTGCCTTGGAGGATGAACAATTCGAGCTTATCCTTGATGAGTTCCCAGACCGTGTCGTTTTATTCACTCACCAGTGGCATCAGCTACCTGGAGACAGCTGGAGGTATCTGCCAAGCAGACTGCAGGACACGGCCATCGACACGCGGCAAGAAGTGAGTCTTTTGCTTAGCGGTCTCCAAGTGCGCTCGCCCCGAGTTGCCCGGAAGGTTTATGCCGCGGTGGCAGCCTGTGGGGACATGGGAGGTGACTGCCAAGAGGACCTTGAGGTGGTCTTGGTAGACGAAGAGGAAGAGACGGTAGAAGATGGGCGAAGACCTGACAAACAGTTAGACGGTCCAGACGAACATGCAACGATTAATTCTTTGTCCGTTTGACGCGGTGTTAGTAAACAAGAATGAACTAGCGTTGAAGAAGGACTCTCCGGCCCTGCGGTAGGCCACTAGTATCAGGAGATTGACGATGTACCTTGGGATACGGGCATTAGTGGACTAGAAGTGGCGCTGGCTAACGCCATCCCCTTTGAGGACCTGCGGACTGCTCAACGAGCTGATGCTAAGTGCAAACACTCTGCGTCTCGTATGAGGGGGCCAAGGGAGGAGTGCCGGAAAGGACTGAGGGACTCGGCGGCTAGGTTTTTTACCAAGGTGGAGTTCTGTGTTTGGAAGTGCCAGGGCGGTCCGCGAGTCTTCCTACCTAAGGTTTGTTGGCTCCTCGCTATCAATGCTCACCATCTCATCAATTAGGCGGGGCAGTTTGGTGTCGCCAAGACTCATGCAAGGATTGCGGCGCGCTTCTGGTGGCCACACCAACGAGCAGATGTGCGTGCGTTTTCCCGGCCGTCTACATTCTGCTGGGGCATTCATTGGCTTCTATCAAGTGGCAGTAAATGAGTTTGCTTATTGGCACCCCGTTTGAAGTTGTGGCAATAAATCTTTTTGGCCCCCTGCCTCGCACGGAGCTAGGCAACACGCACATTTTGGTACTGATGGACCATCACACAAGGTGGGTGAAGACAGCAACGCTTCCTCAACCTACAGCAATTTTCGTTGCAGAGGCTCTTTTCTCTCACTGGGTTAGCCGATGAAAAATTATGCGGGCCTTCTTATCAGATAATGGGCCTAAATTTACAGCATGAATGATAAAGGTGTTGTGCGAAGTCTACGGCATTAAGAACATCTACAGCTCTCCCTACAATCCGAGAGGCAACTCAATTGTCGAATCCTACATGAGGTCCTTAAAGACGACGTTGAAGCTGTGTGTATCCGCTTTTAAAAGAGAGTGGGATGTGGTACTGCAGGCAGCGGCACTGGCGTATAGAGTCACACCTCATTGTGTTACAAGGTTCAGCCCATACTTCTTGGTGACGGGCTAGCAACTGAAGTTACGCTTATCCAGGGAATGGAACGAGCCAGTGCTATGGAACGTGGGAGCAAAATAGTTACAGGCGTTGTAGGCGTGTAGATTAGGTGTCATCAGCGCCCGTAGGCAGGAAACCCTGTCGAATCAAGTGGCTTTGGAGCAGAGCAACAAGAAGTTACGGCCGGGATTGTTAGTGGCGCTAAGGCTTACAAAAGATGAACTGAGAAAAGGCGGGAAGTTCGCGCTTTATTATAAGGAACCATTTCAAATGCGCTCTTTATTAGCTTGTGGGGTGACGGCCGAAATCGAGGATCTGTCTAGCGGACGCTTGCGTATAACGAATCGAGCGCAGCTAAAGTTTCTATCTATGCCAGTGGTCAAGATGGTAACAAACAAGGGGTTACCTCGTTTTCACTTTCAGTAGATAATATTATAATTAAACCGCTGTCCCACATCCGGGTCGTCGGCTGTGCCGGCTTTACATGGTGGTGCGGAAGAAAAGGGGATCCTTCAAGTTCTATGTGTGTACAGTGTGAAAGCGGCTGCCCTGGGCGGTGGCAGTTACGGCCAGGGAATATACATTTCTATTTCCTGATAGTTTGAAGGTTTTGACGATTGAAAGCTATTTATCGTCAGTTGAGCTTCGTTACCATTATAGGACCCATCTGGCCACGATGCCAGTCCTAAGGCGGCCCATTCGCAACAGCATTCTTAGCCATAGCGCTTTCCTTTGCCCTACAGCCCAGCAAAAACCTGAGATAAGGGGAAAATTTTGTCAGCAACCCGATCCCAGAAAATATCTTCGAGAAATTCGGCAGCGCACCAAGTCAGTTTTTTCGGAAGATGGATCCCAGTCGGCTGCGGGTGGGGACACGGAGGAACGTTCCTCCGGATCTAGGCGATCAGCGAAAAGGGAGCGGCCAAGTATAGGCCAATATAGGCCGGCAGACCTGCAAGCTGTCGCTTGGACTGGGAACTGTCTGGGTATAGCCACGAACCAGAAGCACTTGCAGCACAAGGAGCTTGTGTACCTTTACCGGAAGCCCAGATCTTACAAGAGCTTTAAGAATGACCTCTCGAGGGCAGCACTAGCTGTGCTGAAAGAGCTGGCTACAGCTCGAAAGTGGGGAGATATTCTGCCACCTCTGGTAAAGGCAATAAAGAAGAGCTCTGAGGGATGGTTGGTGACGGCGAACGTGCGGGAGTTATGGCCGACCGCTTTCATGCAGTTTCTCGAGGACTGGGATGAAGTTTACTTGCAGGACTTCCCAGAAGTGGTCGATAAACCACTCTGGGGCACTCAGACATAGGAAAGTTTCCTTACCCCTTTCTCGCGCCAGTTTTTGGCGAGACCTTCCCCTTTTGTAAGTGACATCCTGCAGTGGGGACCCCTGTTGACATATAGGGAACTAGAGTATCCTGGACCTGATCTTTTGACTGCTGTTGACGAGGTTATCAAAGCGTTGGGTGAAGAGCCTGCTCAGGAGCCATCATTGTCTAGGCCGTTAGTGGTGGGAAAGAAGCGAACGCAGATTGTGTCCAGGAAAAGGAAGAAGCGGGTAGCCAAGCATGAGCCTGAGCCGGACCAGGCTGTATTTTGCAAGAGGAGGAGGAGGTTGAAGCCACGCACTTTCTCGATAATGGGGTGGAGCGTTTAAAGGCTGCGGCTCGGGTGGTGAGGCGAAGAGCTGTCGGAGAAAATAAGTCGTATGAGGACTACAGTTCAAGCACTGGTGAAGAGGAGGCAGCACCTTCGGAAGCTGATCTCCGAGGAGAACAAGGTTATTCGAGATATGGTGGAGACTGAAGGAGATGACTTAAAGCGTTTCGTGGATCGGTTAGAGGCGGCGGAGACGAACGTTAAGAAGGCCGAGAAGGCGGTACAAGAGCCTATGGAATGTGGTAGTGATGGTTCAGAAGGGTCGGATTCGACTCCATCCGGGAAGAAAGCGTCAAGGGACGTGATGGAGGTATCGAGGTTGGCTGCCCAGACACCTCCTGGTTTATCTCGGGCTACTCGTTCCAGAGCAAAGACTAAGTTGACTGTGCATCCGGTCGCTGAACCAGAGGTGGTATACACCCCGACAGTCGTGGCAGCAGACCTTGAGGCGAGACCCGTTGGTGTCGTGTCCAGGGAAGACAGAGAACGCTGTGACTTCAGTAGTGATGTCCCTGTGTCCTCTCCATTGACTGTGCACTCGAAGGTTGCTGTGCCACAGGGAGATGAAGCCACCGAAGGAAAGGTTTTCGAGGGGATGTTGGCAACCCCCTTACCAAGCGTGTCGGGAAGTGCGCCGGTCAGGACGGTGGGGATTGGCTTAGAGGAGGAGTCGATTCGGGATGGAGGAGAGGGTGGTCAGTCGAGTTCCGTGGGCATGGAGGGAAATAAGGTTGCCTCGTCGGATGCCTCCTCAGAACCGTTGAAGGCAGGTCCGAAAATCTCTGAAAAAACGGTCGACCCGAAGGAGGGTCATGAAGGAGGTGGTGCATTCGCGCTAAGCATAACTGAAGTTCCAGCGAGAAATGAGAGTTTGGCGGGGGAACTTGAGGCGGAAGAAGTACAGAGGATGACGGGAGAGGTACTTGTACCTATTGGCCACGTTTTTCCCGGAGGGGCCAGGCGCACGGAGACCGAACAGATGAAGTTTATTGTCCGCTCTGCCTTAGGAATAGCTAGAAAGTTGTCGGCGCACCCGGAAGAGTCTTTGATCAAGACTGATGAGGCTTTGGTGAGACCGGGATATGCTATGGGTCCTTTGCCTTTATTTTGGAGGTTAAGGAAACTATGTAGCTCGCGTTTGGAGCTACGTGAACATCCAGCTTTTGAGAGACCCACTCCCGCAGAATATTAGTGTACGGGCGTTTTGAGTAGCGGTACAGTAGGGAAGCAGAGTGTTTGTACTCTGTCTCGTGCTGTTGGTGTGACCAACAGGACGGAAGGGGGGGCGATGTGATGTGGTCAGGCTCAGGGTTTGCTCCTCTGCCAGTTTGGGCCGTCTTAGGGCCTTGCTCCTTGCAAGGTCTTGTTAAAGGGACTCCAAAGTCTTTTAGGCATGTCTGGCTCTAATGGATGACTCAGCCAACTCAGTGGTTGCGGATTGTTTTATTTGGACCACAGGTTTGGGTTGCGTTTGCTCTCTCGAGAGTTTTAGGTTATTCTTTGGAGCATAAAGATTTGGGTTGGGTTTGGCACTTTCAGGGGGACGCCCCAATGGCGAGTAAGAGTTCGGGTTCCGGTATGTTCTGTTGAGCTCTGGGTAAGGTGCGCAGGGTTAACGGGTTATTGGTTTAGGCTGCAACATGGTTTTTTGTGTATGCACTAACGTATAGGGCAAGGGATGTATGTTTGGGCTAACAATGAGCCTCTGCGACGCTCCTGGTACGTTGGGCCTGCCGGCCAGGAGGTGCTATGGAGGCGAGTTTGGGTATGGTTGCTAAATAATTTTGGAGTTTGGAGCATGCCAATAGGAAATTTAAGTGTGCTGTAATTTTTGAAGGGGATCGGGCCGTTCTTGTGACGCTTTAAGGTTTGGGAGTAGCGTTGGAGGCCGGTTGGAGCAACGTCGAGACATTGCCGGGAAAGGCGAGAGAGCCTGGTTAATATGTTGGGTAGTCGGTTTTAAGTATGAATAAAAGTGGATTATGTGAATTAATTAAAATCAGGTGTCCTTTCGGAGAATTCTCCTGGGTAGGGCTGAGCTAGCTAAGTTGTTATGCATGGGTGGGCCATACATCCTAGCTTGGGGTAAGGATTTGGACTCTGGGAAGTGGGTATATGAGGAGACGGCTCCTAGCGGGTTAAAGGAATATTTTATTTAAGGTGTGTTCCGTCTATTCTAGGTTTTGAGGTAAGGCAGCTAGAGCCTCCGAACAGGGTCCTACGATTTGGGGGTGAGGTGGCTTGGAACGTAGGTCTGACGTGATCCTGTTATGATTGTGTTGGAAATAAATGCACATTTATGGGCGAAAGAGCAGCGATGACGTTAGTAAGCGGGAGTTTGCCTTGATAATGCCAATCTTAAGAGTTGTGTGTGTTTTGGGGGTTGGTTAGCTGCATCCTGCTTGGAGCGGGAACGCAAGCTGCTCTTTTGTGAAGAAAAAAGAAAGAGAAAAAGAGTTCTGGCAGCAAAAACACAGGCGAAAGAGAAAACTGTGATTTTCCGTATTAATTAAGAGGTTTATTCTGGAGTCTTTATACATCCAATAATATAGGGCGTCCCCGTCCTTCATAACAAGATTAGGGCATTAGGCAGAAGCTGGCTGGATCTAGGCGCTCCAGCTGAAAACAGTCCCTACTAACCAGAGCAATAGGAACCGGCTGCGAGCGTTTAGATTTCCGGCAGTACTTGTTTCTGACAGCGATCCTCGATTCACAGCTGATGTGTGGGAGCTACTATGGAAAAACGTTGACATGAAGAAAGTATTATCTCGTTCCTGGCATGCAGAATCAGACAAACAGACAAAGGGAGTGCACAGGACTACGGAACACGCTCTATGCGCATACATACAAAGTGACGAAAGTGCTTGGGAAAACCTACTTTCTGCAGCGGAATTAGCGTATAATTGTACAGTACACCACAGTACCGGATTAATCCTTTTGAGGTCATGATTTGTGAGAATCCACTACGGGCAGCATATCTAGACATTGTTGAAGACCTGTTACCAACTGACTTTCGGCCCATGACGAAGCTCTTTCAAGAGTTGGTTGATCATGGAGCTACGCACATCATTGAGGCACAGGCAGCACAGCAGTACTACGCAAACAAACGCCAAAAGGATGTGCATTTCAAAGTAGGAGACAAGGTCTGGCTTTCTACAAGATACATGCAACCAAGAGGGATAGCAACGTTTTAACCCCGTTATATAGTACCCTTTCCTGTTATACCTAGGATTGGAAAAGCTGCTTACCGTCTTAGGTTACCTCCGTCTATGAGGCAGCATCCTGTTTTTTATGTGTCTCTTCCTCAACGAGACAAACCAAGGCCACAGGACATGGGGGAAGTTGAAGGCTGGGATCCCCTAGTGCAACAGCAAAATGACGAAGATCCAGTTCATGAAGTCGAGTACATAGATTTACGGAAACATGGTCAAAATAAAGCGTTCTTAGTGAAATAAAAAGGTTTTTCTGAGTCTGCGCCCGCATGGGAACCTTTGGAACATCTCGAAGGCAGCAAGGCTTTACTGCGTTCATTTGAAACTTTGCGAACCTGACAGGCCAATCGAAGAAAAATGGAGGAGGAAGCTCAAAATTAGTACAACTGATTTGGTCCTGCCTCACATCTGCTTAAGAAATGGAGGGGGCAGGCAGGCTGACGCCTGTTACTGCTAATGCAGTGCTCGCAAACAGTGTTCAAACGCACAAATGGGGTGCCTTGGGAGAAACGGGTAATTCACTTTCATAGGAAAATGCATAACTTTTACGCTTTGTAAATATTAAACTAAAAAATGATTTTTTCAATATTTTCAGTGGGAATGTGTTCTTTTTGAAAGGAGGGCTCAATTGTAGTGAACTTCACTACAATCGCGGCTCAGGCGTGCTTGTCTTAAGCACTGGGTCTGTGTTGTGCTCTTGTTTTGT
The DNA here is from genome assembly GCA_000826945.1 of Eimeria nieschulzi. Classification (NCBI taxonomy): domain Eukaryota; phylum Apicomplexa; class Conoidasida; order Eucoccidiorida; family Eimeriidae; genus Eimeria; species Eimeria nieschulzi. Next base: position 11,106 of record JRZD01029925.1, on the reverse strand, counting down.
TTCACATGTGCACTTATGTTAACTATGAATAAGAAACATTATGTTAAGGGATTTTCCTATAGTTTGTGGTGTTATTATTAAGGGATTATGAGGGTTTGGTCTAATTATTTTTTTGTTGTGTCAGAATGAAGGCTTCACATGTTGAGGCTTATATGGTTCTGAGTTAAATGTTGATGTTATTTAAGATATTAATTTAATACCTTACGCTCATGATATTTAAGGGCTGAAAGCAGCTTAGGAAAGCAGATGAAAGCCCCGGAACAGAGTTTGTGGGGGCTTGCGATCCCTTAAGAGTTGGCAGCTCTTGATCCTTGGTCAGAACTTTTGTTATGTCCTTTCGCCTGCATTAAAAACAGCTTAACCATTTTGGATTAAAGTCATATTGAGCTAGAATTTGTCTAGAAGGCGCCGGTGGATGTCAGAGAGGGGCCAGATGAGCCTCGCAGATATCAAAGCACGGCGGAGTAAGGAATTGGTTCTTTCCCACTGGTGTTCGTTGAAATACTGGCGTTCCTAAGTTATCGTTGGGTTTAATTGCTGTTATTATTCATGTTATTAAAGCTGAGCATCACAAAGCTGATCTTCTGAGATTTTGGACTCAGCAGCTCTAAAGATCGGGGTACTGAGGGAGACGTGCTTTCTGAAAAGCAGCAAAGCTTTCGGCAACTCCCGGAATGCTTCAATCCCACTATGTGAGGGGAAACGGTGGAAGCTAACATATGCGTTTGTATATTGCAAGCGTCTGTACATTGCAAGTTACCAGGCCGTCTATATCGTCATTGAGAGTCTAGGAGAGCCGGTGTTCGAGTTTGAATGGTTTAATGCTTTCGCATTTTCCTGTGCTTTTTTTTTTATCTCTGAGGAGCCGCCTGTCCCTAATTAGGAAAATTAGGCAGGGTTCTCCCATGAAGCCTTGATTCTGATACAACACTAAAATACCTAAACAAAACCTTCATAATCCCTTAATAATAACACTACCAACTATAGGAAGACCCCTTGACGTAAGGTTACTTATTTCTAATTAACATATAAGTGCATACATCAAGCGAAACAATTGCACGGCACAGGCTCAGTGTTTAAGACAAACGCGCCTGAGCCGTGATTGTAGTTAAGTTCACTACACATATAAAGGCATATACCTGCCTTATTAGACGGTTGTTTAATGCATTTGCATTTATTGTAACTGTTCTCCAAGGCCGGATAGGGCGGTTTACATATTTCTTGAGATTTCAGCCTCTACAGCCCTTGGATCGGAGTGCAGAGGGTATCAAGGTTTTCATAACGACTGCGGTCTTTCCTACTGTCATTGGAACATGTTATCCCATTATGCGGGGGGAAGCGACGAATGTTGAGATTTACAGTTTTACTAGGGGGTTTATCGACTGTCGAGATCGTCATTTGGAGTCTAGGACAGCTGATGGTCAGGTCGATGGAGTCCATTGCATTTGTGTTTCCCTGTGCTCATTTCTAATACTTAAAGAGCCGCCTGTCTCTAACACGGCTGATTAAAGGCAGTTCTCGCATTGCAAGTTTTTTGCTACCTGAAAATAGGATTTTTGTTCTGTCCCAGACGTTTATAGACATACGCCTGCATTATTAAACTGTCATTTAAAGTACTTATATATACTATAAAATCTGTTTCTTTCCTGGGTACGGCATACTGTATATTTCTTGAGATTTCACGCTCTGCAGGCCTTGGAATAGGGTGCTGAGCGTGTCGAAGTTTTCTTAAGGGCTGAGGCATTTCCTGCAGTTCTTAGGACAAAATTATTCCATTGGGTGAGGGGAAACGTCAAATGTTTGTGATTGCCGCAGTAAGGGAGGTTTACTGGCCGTCTATATCATCATTGGGAGTCTAGGACAGCCGGTGGTCAAGCCTACAAAGTCCATTGCATTCACCCTTTTCCGTGCTCCTTTCTGATCCCTAGGAAGCCACCTATCTCCAATTAAGAGAATTACGGGAAGATCTCACAAGTTGCATGCCTCTGTGGGGCTGGAGATTAGGTTTTCCGCAGGCATATCGAGATGCCTGAGGAAGCATCAGATCTTTTGCGAAGGCGTTCTAACTAAAAGACGTTATTCCCCTTAAGTGTTTACCCTATTTATTTCCCTCAGGGACAGTAGATAGGGTCTGACGTTGATGCAGCATCGAAGTAGGTGTAGCTGACTAGGAGACGTTCCCCTCGGGAAACCTTCGGTTGGAATCCGGTAGTGTTTTTTTCCTTATTTGCATTTTCTTCCCGTTCCTCAGCAGTTTAAAGTATGTTTCAGGGTTTCAATGCCATTGGGTACAGCAGAATAGTGGTTTTGGGGTGTGCGTCAGCTGGTTGTGTGTGTGTGTGTATCTTTCCTGGATCTGGGCATCTCAGCAGAAAAACATTTTTTATTTTTCCTGAGTGTAGGACCCTGCTGACTCCGTTCACATTTTCAGCTTTGCATGCCGCGTAAGCCTCTGCCTAGAGCACATAAGCACTAAACGCGTGACCATCGTATAAGGTTACTGAGTCGCCAGAAGAGTGTAAATGCTGCCTCCAGAAGGCCATGCCTTTATTAAAACAGTTAGGTGGAGATGGAATGCTGCCAAGTTGCAGGTAGCGTGCATCTTAGATGCCTATTCGAGCACACAATCGGAGACGCCAGGTTACTGCTCCTCACCTAGAACGTCATAATCCATTTTCGGAGGTATTATATAAAAAATTAATTAGAACAATTTTAAGTTAAAACAAACAGACAAACACTGCAATACAAAACATGCATATTTTCAGAAGTGGACAACACTACAATCACCGCTCAAGCGCGCTTGACTTGAGCATTATGCCTGTGCCGTGCTCAAGTTTCGTGGGATGCTTATGTTAAAAGTTAAGTATGTTTACTTGATATAAAATTAAAGTGATTTATTAGTGTTTTTCTAAATTAAAAGTCCATGGCTTGTAAGGGCAAGAGGCTGCCTGACGTGGTGGCCTACAGCACCGGAACAGGGCCGCGGGAGGCCGGTTAGCCCCTTCGGGACTGGTATGAACTTTTGGTCGAAACTTTGTGTCTTCACATTACATGTTCAAAAACCTTTTAAAACATTTGGTCATACATGTTTTAAGTTTATGAGTAAAGTTGTAAGCCTGTGATTTTCCTATAGAGGCAGAATTAGCCTTGCAGACACCAAGCCCGAGATACCTATGTTTGGTTCTGTCCCAGGCATATACGCTTATGTCTGTTTTGAGCTATTAGACCATCACATTTGACTTATTCGTTGTATCGAAGTTTGGCAACAGTTGATTGCAGGAATCGTGAAATTTCAGTTTCTGGAGCGATTTTAGTTTTGCAGCCTTAGACGCCACGCGCTGAGTGACGTGAGATTCCATGGAGGTTTCCAGTTCTTCTGGTGATCCTTGATCCACGGAATACTTTAGTTCGATTGTGTAGGAGAAAACGGCGAATTTTATTATTTACAACAGGTTCATTGGGTTAACTCGCCGCGTAAATCGTCATTGGGAGTCTAAGGCAACTGGTGGTCAAGACTAAGAGGCTGGAGGCATTCGCGTTCCCCTTTAAGGGGCCGCCTATATCTAATTACGGGAATTAGGGGAGCTTCTCACATTTTCATTATAACATGCTAAACTGAGTCCTTGTGATATACACCTAACAACGTTGTGATTAATCCCTTTGCACACTCCATAAAAGCATTATGTGTGATTCGGTAGAGCAATACTAGCTAGCTATGGCTAGCTGCAGCCTACCGGCGTGGGGGAGGCGCACCCCAGCAACCATACATGCTGAGGCCCATAAAACTGAGGCTATCCCTGATGCTGAGCTATGGCAGGGTGATAGATCAACGGAGAGATCCAAAAACCGGAACTTACTCTTTTTATGTTGTCGTCAAGTGGGATAGTTTAGTATATTGTGGCCTCCGGCCAGGCAAAACCGCTCCTCCATAATGCAGGCGCTGGGGCGTTACGAACATGCTATGCTATGCATCGTCAGACAACCCCTAATCCATCCATCTGCAGTGCAAAAGTGAAGAAGCCAATTAAAAAAAAAACATTTCGGAGGTTGCCATTCTGTTCACATGCCCGAATATGTGGTGTGTTCATGGACAACATGGCTTTCAAGCGTGGGGTTATGGCTGTCGGCGCTCGTTGTAACACGTTAATGCGGTATTGTACTGCTTCTCTGCTTGTGACCACCTATTAGAATTGTCCTATTCAACACCATGACCAATCTCTGGATGTAAGCTATGTGCCTGTTTTTGTGAAGAGCACCAGAGCCGCTCCTCAAAGTGTGGGGTCGGATGGGTGCTGATAGTGCAGAATAGCTGCAGCTGGAGCACACTGCTTCACTGATTGTCTGTTCCAAGGCCGGTAATGCCTCATGGAGTCACGTTTTGAGGGAAACGCTTCTTTGGGAGCCGAATATTCTTGAATGTGGACATGCTTAAAACAAATGTGACACTCGCCGTTCAATGCAAGCAGAAACGGTCTTGCACTTGAACGCCAGGCTGATGTTGCTGTTAGCTAGTTCGAGAGTGCGTGGTGAGATGGATGGCATTTTGGGGGGTTAGGCCAAAGATTCTTGAACAGCTCCAATTCCACAGGGCACGGGAGTGACAGTATCTGCCAAGCTTCAAGGAAAGACGCCGGTGCCTCGGTGTGTAAAGTTTGTCCACCCATGTGCTGCAGCAGATGCAGCCCATGGGATACCTTCATGTCGCAGCGGGAGCGAAAGAAACCGTCGACAGCAATCTGGTGTACAGGGCTGAACGCCGCTTGGGGGCCTAATCGGTGTGAAGCAGCAAGGAACTTTTGCCCTAAGGACGCCTACATCACTGCCAAAGGCGGCCAGAAAGACTCAATTAATTAGAAAGCCTGAGCCTTGCGTATTCATGATTCGAACTCTACGCAGTCTAAAGCTGGATGAGTGGTGGGCAGGGCTGACGAGCCCACAAAGCGGATCATCACACAGATTGCCAACGCAGCAAGCACGAATTCCATGCAGTTCAGCCAAGCAAAGCCACGCCGACAGACGATAGCTAAGCAGTAACGCTGTCCCCCAGTTTCTCGAAGGGTAACCTACGTTGCTGTCCGCCGCATGGTAAGAATGTGGTGCTTGCAGTCGAACAGACTGGGCGTTACATCAACTGAAAACTGCCATGGGATGGCTGCAGAACATCGAATCCTGAAAAATGCCGATGCTACTAAATTCTGGTTACCTTAACACGGTGCAGTTTCAACTACTAAATCGTGAACCTGCAAATTATACACCGTCAGCAAACGACGGAAGTGTTGTGTCTTCTGCGTTCGTCCCCTCCGGCACGCAGAAGCCTCCTCTCACCTGGCAATTCACCAGCTGAGGTCACATGCACACAGTCAGTATACGTATATATATATATATATATATATATATAAGAGTATGCATTCTATATCAAAGCGTACTATTGACCGTCTTTCCCACCATCGAGTCGCCTGCTTTTATGGCAAGTCTCACTTTGCAGTCCTTCCCAACCTTCGCGCCAGGACAAAGTACTACACGTTGAAGCACTGCCTTTCGCCCAACTTCAGTGCCAGCCATGAGAATCGACTGAGTTACTTTGCAACCGAAACGCAGAGTGGCGCTTTTAGCTACGACACTCCTCTTGACTATAACGTCTGCCTCCAAAGTTGCGCCATCGGCTAGGACACAATCACGCATCTGGCAGAACCACATGCATCACCACAACAAGTTTACAATGAGAACCTTGATTGAAAAAAGCTGAGCACACGCTCACTTTCACAAAACATTAGCAGGCGACACCAGGAAAGCTCAACTCACGCTGCCGGGTTTCCTGGGGTTGTGCTCCGGGAGGGCCCAGTCTGGAACTACAGAACGCAGCTCATCTAACCGGCCGCAGCAGAACTATTGGCATGCGACGCAACAACGAAAAAAGCCCTTCAGATAACCACATTAAGTCCGTGCCCCGCTAGATCCTGCTTGTAGCCAACATTCCACTTTGCACTATTGGCAACGTGCATTATACCCTGTACGGCCCTGTGCAAACTCTAGGACGCAGATGGCTGAAGCCCGGTGGACTTATCACCAGGCGTGTAAACCACGGGGCGTTCCTTACTTTGTTGTTCATCTCACGATAGTCTCCAAGGTTGTTGACGCGGCAGCAAATTCCCGCGGCTTCGGGGTGCATGCAACATACGACACGGTTACCCTTAGCCTGCAACGCATCGCATGACTCCAACCGCCCTTCTGCACTTTGGACACATGAATGAAAGCCACCCGGCAGTTTTTGCTTACTACTTCGGGGATTTTCAACAAGTGATGTAAAAAAAAAAAACATACTGGACGGGGTGGAGGGTTTGCTGCAGTGTAGACGACTGGTAGGGCAGTCCCCGTCGATATATCCTGCATGGGCGTTGTGGAGGCAGCCGCGAAAGCCGACGGTGTTGCTTCTTCCTCTCCTTGACGTTGCATGGCCCCCAGCTGCCGCTCGAAAACGTCACATTCGAGCCGGCTGTTGGACCACACTACGACAACGCGCACAAAGAGCTCGATGCAGCCTCCTTCCACAACCGTCACAGGAGCGCTGCACCTTTATACTGACACCGGGGCTCCAGCTTAGCATTGACGGAAAAGCGTCAAAAAAGGCATCATACCTTGGGCTGCATGCGTCATCTGCATTGTGATCATGTAAGGCACGAGGTCAAACTGTGGGCATCGCAACAGAGAATCAACGCAGCCCGACGGCGCTACCGCCATGTCAGCTGTACAGAAGGCGCCATATTCCTATTCATCGCACTAAAGTAACACATCGAGGCCAATGCATAGGACTAGAATTAGCGGTGGAAACTGGTTTCTGCGGTTTTCGACGTGCTTGAGTTGGAACACTGCCCGCTGCTTCGCTAGCCCACCCGAATAGAGTAGAGCGCGTGACGCAGCGAAGGTTGATCGAAAATCTTGAGCGTCGCGTGCGCAAAAACGTAGACGTGCGGATCGTAGTAATGTGGCAGCAAGTGTTGGGAAGGGTACAAAAATAGATGCAGCTTCGATAGCAGCAACGAGCTGCCGTGGCTCATGCCTGCATGCGCATGGTAGCGAAGTGTAAATGAAGGTTATCTTTTGGTGCAGGCGCGTTACCCA
>JRZD01029924.1:0-81837 GCA_000826945.1 Eimeria nieschulzi | reverse complement strand
CGCAAGCCGCTCTTTTGTAAAGAGAAAAGAGAGGAGTTCTGTTAACAAATACAGAGCTGAAAGCGAGAACTGTGGTTTTCTTAAAGAATTAAAATGTTTATTTTAAAGTCCTTACACATCCAGCAATATATGGCGTTCCTGTGCGTCGTAACAAGATTAGGGCATTAGGCAGAAACTGTCTGTATCTAGGCGCTCCAGCAAAAAATATCCCCTACTAACTAGAGCTATAGGAACTGGCTGGAAGGGTGTAGATTACCTGGGATACCTGGCTGCCTAGATTGTAATTGGAAGTTTAGACTAGAGGGTAGTCAATACAAAGAGGCTAATGGCATTCGCGTTTCCCTGTGTCCTCCTTTTGAATCCCTAAGGGACCGCGTGTATCTAACTGAGTAAATTAGCAAAGGTTCTCACATCTTACCTCTTTTCTCGCTGTCTGATTCCTCGCCGGCTTTTCTACGAACTGCTGTTTGTACGGCGAATGCGATTTCTGGCTCACGATTTATCTCTCCCTTGTAAACCGGCGTTCTCGGTTGTCCTCGGACTCACTCGCCTCCCTTCACCTCGCACCGGGAAGGCGTAAGTTTTCTTCGGGATCTTCTCTCGTCCAATTTTCCCGTTTTATGAACGTTTGCAAATGAGATGAGCTTTTCTGTAACAGAACTAGCTGGGGTTCGGACGTGTTCTGGTCCATATCTCTTCAATCTTCGGCTGCGCCTCCCGACAAGTTCTGCGGTTGACAGTGCTGTGCCTAGACCGCGCTTCTTGCCTGTTCTGCTACGAAATGACTTTTAAAGCTTTGATGCTTCAAACGGAAGCTTTAGCGGATGAACATCGTTTGTTCGTTCAGGGGTCCAAGTGGCTTGGCCCTACCAATTCTTTAATCCTCTCGCCCCCTTTCTTAGGCACCGCCAAGATGTACCCAAAACACAATTAGAAAACGTCTATCTCGTTTTTTGATGGGTCATGTTTAGGTTTAAACCACCTGTGTGAGACTCGCTCAGCGTTGCTGAGATAAAGGAATCGTGTGGTGGGCACTCAAACTTGCACATAGCAGTTGTCTTCCCCGCAAATACCTTCGTCGCTGTAGTGGACAACACTACAATCATGGCTCAGGCGTGTTTGATTTATGCATTAAGCCTGTGCCGTGCTCAAGTTTCGTAGGATGTTTATGTTAAAAGTTGATTATAGTTCATTAATATAAAATTAAAGTGATGTATTAACGACGTTTTTCTAAAATAAAAGTTCACGACTTGTAAGGGCAAGAGACTGCGTGATGTGGCGGCCTAGAGAACCGGAACAGGCCCCGGGAGGCTGGTAACACCTTAGGGACCGGTCAGAACTTTTGTGAGAACTTTTGGTGAGAACTTCGTGTCCTGACTTTACTTGTTGAAAACCTTTAAAGACATTTGGTTATAAATGTCACAAGTTTATGAGTATAGTTGTAAGCCTGTGGTTGTCCTAGAAAGGCAGAATTAGCTTTGCAGACACTAAGGCCCAGAAACCTATGAGGTTGGTTCTTTCCCAGCCATATATGAGCTTATGTTTGTTTTGAGTTATTAGAGTACAACATTTTGAAATATTTGTTGTAGTAAAGTCTGGCAACAGCTGATTCGTGAGATTTCAGTTTTTGAAGTGATTTCATTTTCTGCAGCTGTAGAGACCAGGTGCAGAGTAACGTGAGATTCCCTGGAGGTTTTCAGCTCTTCTGGTGAGTCATGATCCGAGAAATACTTTAATCCCATTGGATAAGGGGATACGGCGAATGCTATTAGTTACAACAGTTTCATTGGATTAACTGGGCGGCTAGATCGTCATTGAGAGTCTAGGGCAGCTGGTGGTCAAGACTAAGAGGCTGGAAACATTCGCGTTTCCCTGTGCCCCTTTTGGATCCCGAAGGGACCGCGTGTCTCTAATTACGGGAATTTAAGAAGATTTTCACACAAAACACCACTCGAGCCTCCAAACAATACCCCTTTGTTTAAAAACAACTTAAACGTGCCTCCAATACAACCAAATATGGAAAGCGCACGGCACTTACCCTTTAGTCGAAACTCTCACTCCGTAGGGCCAGTGATGTGGGTGGCTCTCTCCTGGCCTCTCTATCTCTCTACTTACGTCTGGTCTTCAGCTCTTACTCAGCCTTTAAGGCCTAGATTTTAGCTGTTTCTGCTATAAAGTAGCGTATCTGGATTGGTTGGGTTCTGGGTTTTACTTCCTCGGCAAAGGGAGTATGGGTCTGGTAATCCCATTAGAAGAGGCCCTAATGAGGAACAAGGGTTAGGGTTTAGGGTTGTCGTGCCCTTTGAGGCCCCAGGTACAGCGCGCAGAGTTAAGCGTTGTGTTGGCCTTTTTGGCGCCGGATTTGCCCCTGGTCTTGGCTAGGATAGAGCTCTAGCTAAAGGTGATTTGCACCTTTAGGGTGGTTAGAGCCCTGCCTGAGTGTGGCCATGACGCCTTGTTTTGCACGTAAACCGGTCTGATGGTTTTGGGTTTTGGGGTTGGGTTAATTAAGGAGGAGGGATTATGGACTAAGTTGTAGTATGGGCAATGGTTGTGCGTGTGCGCGGACTGTGTGTTGCGCAGCCTCGGGGGAGCTGGTGGCTTGCCCAGCCCTGGCAAGTTAGACACTTGTAACAGGGTCCTATAACTCAAGGAAACAACTAGAATTTTTGCTGAGGCTTCTAGATCCAAAGGAAAACCACACACACACAGCTAGCTACCACCCGCTGGTACCTACAGAAACGACTACTCAGGCAATCCTAGGAGCCTTCTTGGGCTTTCACCGACGTCCAAACCTTGAAGGAAAAGGGACAAAGAGAGGGAAACACTACTGGGCAAAAGCCGTCCCGAAGGAACTTCCCTAGCTAGCTGAGTCACCTCGATACCGGATATTCGAGACCCTATTCTATCAGTATCAGGAAGAATGCTTTTACAACAGGATTTTTAGAAATATTAGGTTTATATCCAAAAATGTTTTTCAAGTCTGATTCTCTCAGCGCCTGTGCATACCCAAGGCAAACTCACCTCCCAGCCTTATAGGAAGCGGGGGTAGTCGGTCCCTACAGACTGACTTCTCCAAAACGGCTCTTCCAGCCAATGCACTGTTCTAACTATGTCGACCATTGCCCTCCCTCCTAATATTTATTTTATCCGAGGCAACACGGGAAACATCTTCGTGTTCGACACCTAACACTCTCGATTTACAGCCTTCATGCATGACTCCGGACACACACAGCCCCAACATAGGCAGCACACCTTGCTTGAGACACTTTTCATGAAACGTTCTTTTAAGTTTTTTTAAGCTTGGCTTTCCACGCTCCCATTTAACAAAACTCACTTTCCGCCCAAACCCATGACGCTCCAGCCTCCACATCATTGTGCCTTGTACCTTCACTATTATAACTCCAAACACGTCGACGTCTGGGCAGGACGCCTAACGTTACTTGGTTCAAATAAGACATTCTTAATCTTAATCAGAGCTAGCTCACGTAGGCACCCATCAACCTCGCGAACCCACTGGGAGCAGCATGGGCATACCAACCCTACCCCGAAGCTGCCCATTACCACGCTTAGACGCCACCATGAACAACCAAACCTCACATCTATATATTAACTTACTTAAACTTATTTATTCCGCATACTCAGCTCATAAAAACATGTAATCGTACTCCCTCAATCCACACCCCTGCCCAGCACAGCGGGAAAGCCCAAATACGCAAAAGCCTACCAGCGCGACACGCGTTACCCTAAACTCACAGTTCTCCGCCTCACAAATAAATTTCGGCCATAAGCTCTTTATTCCTGGGCTTAAACAACGGTTCTGGACCCTTAAAATAGCTCGTTAACTACCGGCCACTAACCCTCAACAGCACAGCCCGTGCACCGCCACTGACGCAAACCAACACAACAAGACACCGGAGCCTGCTCGCCACTCCAATCCCAATTTAATAACGAAGTTAACATTTTCCCTTTGGTTCCGAAACCATAAGGCGGCAAGGTAACGCCTTCATCCTATATCCGACCTCTCGCATTGCACAGCCATAAGCTGTCCCCCAAACCACAGCCAACACGAGATAGCCACTTGCCACTGTACAGCTACAATTCCCTAATATAGCCAGTTTCCCCACACCTTACATTACACATATGTCCACAACCATAGGCCACGACTCAGTGCCTAAATGCCCGTACTGCCCCCGTGCAACATCACTGCCCTTAGAAAAGTCCTTTAAGAAAACCGAAGGAACATCAGGAGGCAGGCAGGTTACTCTCATAGCCCTAATTATTTAACTTTCACTAATTTACACGCCTCACACACATTTTAAGACACTACGTAGAGGCAACAAGAGGCAACCAGCCATTGCACCGACATGGCTATAAGCGTGTCCCAAAGAAAATGCTGAAAGGGCCCCATATTATCCCCATCACTCCATCGCAGCCTCTTTTTGACCAGATATTAGACAAAGACGTAACACATCACTTAATATTCTTTCCCTGGCCCGCCCCGAATCTACAAGCCACTCCAAGTCGTTACACACACGAACTGCCGCACCACAGAGAGATCTCAGCCGCATGACACCCAACACAAGCCCAAAGCTTCCGAACTGACTTGCTACCGCTCCCAGTACTTAATTTAAAAGCGGTGGGCCTCGGAATTCTAGAGCTGGTAAGGCTAGTAGCTCCCCAGAGGCCACGGAACACACCTACGTCCTCCATGTAAGCCCTTCTACGCTATAGTAACACCCAACCTTCAGCAATTCTGCCTTTAATTACCCCAATCCTGGAACCCAAAACTCTTAGAACCTGGTACCTGCACATAGACGTGGCGTGATCACACTCTGGCCGGGCACAAACCACCCCTAGGCTTGAATCACCGTAAGGCTAGGTTCGAATCCAGCCTAAACCAGAAACTAAACCGGCTCCAAACCCTACCTTAACAGGCTAACACAACCCTGAACTTTGCGCGTTGCACCTGCGGCCTTAAAAGGCACGCCAACCCTGAACCCCGGACCCTATATCGCTATTAGGGCGCCCCCTAATGCGGTGAACCGTAAACACTACCAGGAGTTAACCCAAAATCTGAATACCCAAACACGCTGCTCAGCAGCAAAAACCCCAAACTCTAAGCGCTAAGACCAAGTAAGGGCCAAAGCCCAAAAAAGGTAGGGAGACAGAGAGGCCGTGAGGGAAAGCCAACCGTATCATCTGGTTGGCCAGCGCACGGGTTTGAATTAAAGGAGTGCGGTTATGCGTTTCGTTAGTATAGGTGTGCGCTTGTGGTAAGTTTAAGTAAATTCGCAGAATAGAGTGAGCCCTGGGTGTTCATGATAGCGTTTTAGTTACGAAAGTGGTTTTCTTCGTGGTTGGCGCAGTAGTTGATGCGGCTGAGACCCTCAAGGCCTCCCTGTCTCTTTTTGGGCTTTGGCTCTTACTCGGCTTTAAACGCTTGGAGTTTGGGGTGTTCCTGCTCATGAGCAGCGTGTCTCGGCGGATAGGCGTATGGGGTTAACTCCCAGGACAAACGGAATAGGGTTCGGGTTTATCGCATTAAGGGACGCCCTAATCACAAGTAAGGTCTGAAAGCGTTTAGGAGTGGCGTGTCTTTTTGGGGCCCCAGGTGTAGTGCGTAGGGTTCAGGGTTGAGCTGGTCTTGTAGGCAAGGTTTGGCATCTATGCTAGCTGGTTGGAGCTCTGGCTCAAGTTGATTTGAGCCTTTGGAATAATTCGGGCTCGGACGGAGTGTGGCCTTGACGCCTCTGTCAACCAGCGAAGAGCTCTGGGGATTTTGGGCTTTCGGTTGGTTTGATTACGGGAAAGGGGTTAAGGTTTGGATTGTAGTGTAGACAAACGGGGATGTGTGTGTGGTGAATGTGTGTTGTGTTGCCTTGAGGGAGGTGGAGGTCTGGCCAGCCCTGACTCTCCGAGGCTCGCCACTTTCTAATTAAGTACTGGAAGTGGTAGCAAGTACATTGCAGGGCCCTAAATCTTCTTGCGTTGCGTGCCTTGTTGGATCTATGATACCTTGGTCGATTTGTATGCTGGTTTAGGAGGGGTTCGCAGGTATGGGTAAATTTTTGGAATAACCCTGTGGGGAAGGCTAAGTGTTCTATTGGGTTGTGGCCCTGAGGGGGCTGAAATTGAACGATTGGGGCCTTTAGGGTTTCTCTTGAGATTTTTCATGGGGCGCCCTTTAGGGAGAGCCGGTGCAGTGGTTTGCCACCTTCTATTTTGCACAATTAGTGTCTTAATATGTTTGTGAGATTTGTAGACCAAGCGCTTTTGGGTACTTTAAGGTGGAACGCTGATTCGACGCTGTTTTGGATTTCCCTAGGTCTCAGTAAGAGACTTGTCCTAAGGGCTCTGGTGGCGGAAACAGACAGTTCGAATGTGCGGGAGCTGTCTTGGCCTATGGATGCACTCAAGTGTGTAGTTAGGTGTAGTCAAGTTAGCAAAATGGTTATAACAGGGAATTGTAGCTGTATTGTGGGTGAATGGCCACGTCGAGTTGGCTGAGGCTGAGGAACAATTTGGGCATGTGCGAGGCAAAAGGCTAATTTCAGGAGTAATCTAAACGCTCCCAGCCAGTTCCCTTAGCGCTACTTGGTAGGGAATGTTTTTGCCTGAAGCGCCTAAATACAGCCAGCTTCTGCCTAATGCCCTAACCTTGTTATGAAGGACAGGATCGCCCTGCATTGCTAGATGTATAAGGACTTTCAACCAAACCGCTTACTTCTTAAGGAAAATCATACTTCTCTCTCTGTAGCTGTTAACAAAACTACCCTTCTTCTCTTTTCAAAAGAGCGGCATGCGTTCCTGCTCCACGCACGGCGCACCTAGCCATGCCCCAACACGCACACACACACATCTCTCAAGATTAGTACCAACAAGGCAAACTCCCGCTTACTAACCTCATGGTTTCTCTTTTGCCCTTAAATTTATATTTATTTCCAACCCAATCATAACAGGATCATTTCCTGCCTCCGCTCCTAGCCATCCCACCCCCCGTCCATAGGAACCTGTTCGGAGGTGCTGGCTGCCTTACCCCAGAAGCTAAAACAAACGGAACACACTTTAAATAATATGACCCTTCAGCGCTTTACAAGCTGTCTGTTCATACACCCATTTCCCAGAATCCAAATCCTTACCCCAAGCTAGGATCCACGACCCACCTACATTCATATACAACAACCTAGATACCACAGCTCGACCCACGACAATTCTCCGGCAAAACAGCTGCGGTTGATTAATTCAGCTAATCCACCCTTATCCATATTCAAAACCGACTAGCCAACGCACCATCCAAACCATCGAGCCTTTCCCGCCAAGGGCTAGACCCTGCTCCAACCTGCCTCCGACATTACCATCGAATCATACAACGTCACACGAACGGCCCTAACCCCTTTATAATTTAAAACACACTTAAAATTACTACTGGAATACCCCAAACCATTTAGCAAGCACACCCAAACTCACCTTCGTAGCACCTGCTGACCGACAGCCCCAGCACGCCAGGAGCGTCGCAGAAGCTCATCATCACCCAAACTTACATCACTTGCCCTATATGTTAATGCATGCACAAAGCAAGCATTTTTTCAGTAACCGCCAAAGAAATCCTTGGTCCCATTAGTTAGTCCCTTCCTTCGTCTTGCCACCCCTCTCACAGACCTAACTGCTACATCGCAGCCGCCAGGAGCCAAATACCGCGGTATGACAGCCCCACCATGACCTCTTTGCCATCTTACTATGCAAATTAAATACTTCCCCTTTATGTCACAAAATAAGTGAGCCACTATACACTGATACCATTACAGAATGCCTTCTTCCCAGCCACTAGCCACGGGCGACTCTATACCAACATTGCTTACATATCACCACTAGCTGCTTATATACCCCTTTTCATACTCATAAAACATATTATTGTACATTTTTTGACATTTGCCAGACGGGCTTTCATCCCAGCTACACCCGAACCTACCACCCCAGACACCGTAGCCATACAGAACACCTTACCTTAAACCACGAAACTCAACCAACCGTGCGGCCGCTCTCTAGGCCCCTCCCCTTTTAGTTATCCAGGTTAAAACAGGTTACAAGCATTTTCCTGCCTGATCTACCTGAATCCAGCACAGAATCCGCAACACTCTTGACCACGCTTCACCCAACCCCATAAACAAACCCGTAAGATTCCTATAGCGACCCTGTGACCAACAAACGCCCTTCTCAACACCCCACAGACTCATAGGGGTCGTCCCGACCGCAGCCAAAGCCTGCTTACATTGCACAACCGGCCTACGTACTATCTTACTAGTCCCGTAAGTGCCTGCACCGCCTAACCTAGGTGCCCATCACTCACTTCACATGAAGGACAGCCCAAGTCCCCTTCACTTACTGACTAAAACACCCCAACTGCATGTCTGCATGCGCCGACCATCGGTGAGCTAGGGCTGGCCAAGCCATTAGCTCCACTCAGCCCTACAGCATTCTCCCAAAACACCCCTCCAACCCCTCAGGAACCCGCACCCTTGCTAACCCTCTCCCGTTAACGGCGCCTTCCTAAAAATCCATCCAATAACCCTTTTACCCGCGTTCGCCCATTCGCCAGGCCCTACAGCCTAAAGCCATAACCCATTAACCCTGCGCCTCACCCAGAGCTCAATAGAGCATACCCAAACCCGACCTCAGGCTCGCCATTGGGGCGTTCCCGTCAAGGCGGCAAACCCAAAACCGATCCCTATGCTTTAAACAATACCTCCAAACTCTTCAGAAAGCAAAGCTGAGCCATACCCGTTCCCTAAATAAAACAACCCATAACCTTTGAGTCGGCTGAGTCACCCATTAGGGCCAGACATGCCTAAAATATTTCGGAGGCCATTTAACAAACCCTGCAAGGAGCAGGGTCCTTAAAGGGTCCAAACAAGCAGGAAAGCAAGCCCTGAGACTGGCAACATCAGGAAGGAATGCGCTACGTTGCGGCTTTTTTGCTTAACGTATGAGTTAGGAATGTGTTTAATTTAGATATTAAATTAAGACTATAGCAACGTGGAAGCTCCAGCGTCCCGCTGTGTTGCTTTGTGCCGGCTGCAGCTCACGGGCAGTGTTGTCGAGGGGTAGTGGCGAGGAATGAACGGGGTAGTAGAGAGGCTTTGATGTCTTATTCAAGGCTGAACTAAAGTTCATCACATTTTACAGTTATTAGGGGAATTGAGGAACGTGAGTTTATGGTGTCCTGTGTGTCACGGGACGGATTGCGCATGTTTCGGCTTCCTGGCTGGGCAGGGCAGCGGTTTTTATTGGAGGGGGACGGAGTTTCCTAAGCATATTTGTGTCAATGGTACATTTGGGTAGTTTCGTAATATGGAAGGGAACTTGGGCGGTTTCGTTGGCGTTTTGGGTTAGGGAGACGCTCTTTCAGTCGTTGGCATGGCAGGACGGTGCTATTGCAAGTACGTTCGAGAGGCTGCAGCGTGTGTAATTAGGCTACCGGTGGTTATAATTATGAATGGGTTATTTGAATTGATTAAAGTCAGATGTCCGGCCAATGAAACGCAGCGTGTGGAGTTATATTGGTGGAGCTGTAAACTAAAGGCATACGAGGGCTGGCGCGCCATAGGCTTGGGCAAAAACTGAACGTTTGGAAAGCTAAGCTTGGGCAAGTTGGAAGGGTATATTTTAGGAAGTACACTGGCCACAGTGTGAACCCTGGAGTTGGGCGCCCTGTGTGTCCACTGCATGGCTTGAGGTTGTACATTGAGGGTGCTAGGTATCGTGCTCTGAAGTGTTTCCCGTGGCGTTGCTAATCAAACAAATATTAGTTTCAGCTAACGAAAATGCAGCTGACATATTTAGAGCAGCGCATTGGGTGGAGGAGCTGTTCTGGAGATGTGGATTTCTAAAGTCCCGCTAGCCATGTTTTCTATGCGGCTGGGCTGGGGGGTGGAAACGAAGCGCTCTGGACGATCCAGCGGTCTTGGGAGTGGAGGACCAAAGGCAAAGAAAAGAATTGGACGTTTTGGGTGCCCAGCACGTACAAGTGGCAAAAGATACCGGGGGGAGCAGCAGGCTCCAGGGCTGAGGGACACCCTGGTCCATCCACGGAATGTCGGGGGCGGTCGGAGAAGCGTTGCAGCGGCTATCTAGAAGCATGTGGGTAGCGAGAATGAATTAGGATTTAATGAAGAATATGGGACTGCGGTGTGAGGTTGAGAGACATCTAACCGGCCTGGGGCAGGTGGATTATATGGATTAGGTGCGAAAGTGCGTTTGACGCCTGCAAGAGAGGTTACGTATAATCGAGGGGGCTTTCATGAGTTACGTGAAATAATTGAAGGCAATGGAGGTCCAGAGAGACAAGGAAAGATCGTGGGTAAGTGACCCGCTCTATGTCAGGACTGGGAGCAGCTGATGCAGCGCGTGCCCAGGCTGGATCCCATACCTAATAACTACATGGATCTGAAAGAGTTGCTCTCTATGGTACAGCCTGAACTAGAACCAGCGGGGCAATTGCATAGGACTTATGCTTATGCGTATCGGCAGATGGCCGTGCCGCTACAACCTACCTACCGCCCGCTAATGGACAAGGGGTTTCCGGGTTTAGAACGTACGTACGACAGGCTAGTGAAGGTCTTCGTGCATTGTATCGCGCCAGGACGTCCAAAAGCTTATTTGGTGCAGGCCATGCAGGCGGTCGCCCCGGGAAAGCTGGATTCGGGAGTTGCACATCACACACGGTCCCTATGCCAGGCGTATCCGGAGCTTTGGCGACATCCGGGCAAGACCCCTCTGGCACCAGAACCGTTGATGATGGTTAACACATTTATTCAATACATGCCTGAGGAATTGGGGGACCGTGTTAGGAATTATTGCACCGGAAAAGGATAGAGTCCATTAGCAACTCAGCGATACTGGCTTATTGCATGCATAATTTAGCGGTGCTAGCCCCTAACAGCCGTCTTGCGGTCGATCCGATAACCACTTCCGGCATGTTGGTCTCACCGGGATTCACTTCCCGGAACATCGAAATGCCCGGTAAAGCCATCGGGTCGGCTGCGCGACAGAGCAGGCGGAGGCCAGCCAAAGCTGACACTAGCGTTGTCTCGGCATCTAATTTTGGGTCCGATGCCTGAAATCGCGATAGGCTTTGCCCATTAGAAAAGACAGCTGGCAGGAATTATGGGAGAGTTGCCCGGGAAGCCGAGCAAGTTTGGCCAGCCGTACCTACGGCAGGAAGATGAGGCGCCTCAAGGCGAGTGCGATTAGTTAACAAAACTCCGCCGTTTTCTACCAATACCTTTTCTGGGACTTGTTTACGGTCCCCCAAAACGAAGGACTATTTATGGGAGTACCCAGTTTACTCTATAGAATTGTCGCAGTACTCTTCTAGTGATATGGTTGGTTCGCTCACAGCCTCTCCATCTCCGCGGTTTTTTTTGGGCTTCGGCTTTTACTGAGCCTTAAGCGCATAGAGGCTGTGGTGTTTCTGCTAGCATTCTGTGTGTCTGGATTCACCAGATGATGTGGTTGCCTCCCTTTCAGGCTCTCTGTCTTCTTGCCTTCTTTTGGGCGTCGGCCCTTACTTGGGCCTTGTGGCCTGGTAATTTAAATGCATTCAGCACGGTCATATCGTTTAGGGAAATGCCTTAATATATTTTGAGCTCCCTGCCAAGGCTTTTAGATCCAGATATAGGACACACACGCCCAACTACTGGAACGCCAGTTGCCTACTATACGACTCGGTAAGCAACGCCGGCGTATTCCTAAGGAAATAATTGGACGTATCGCCCAAGTGAGTCAAGGTTTGCTCTTAAAGTTCTGGTCCAAAAGAATGAAGGTTTGCTCTCTTAAAGTTCTGGTTGGCTCTTGAGACCAACACAACCCTGAGTAATCTAAATGCACCCAGCGGGGTCCTATAGCTCTAATCAGGAGGGGATATTTCTAGCTGGAGCGCCTAAATACAGTTAGCTTCCATCTGATGCTCTGGTCTTACGCGACGAACGGAAACGCCCTAAAGTATTTAATGTATAAGAACTCCAGAGTAAACTCCTTAATTCGTTGGTTAAATCACATTTATTTTTTCTTCGGTATTTATTCACAGAATTCTCTCTCTCTTGCTTGCCCGTGCTTAACGAAAAAGCGCCTTGCGCTCCTGTTCCAAGCACGACGTAGGTAGCCAATCCCCAACACACACAGACAACTCCTCACCATCAGGGCTAACGTCCACTCACTAACGTCATGCTTTTTCTTTTATCCTTAAGTTTACATTTCTTTTCAACGCACCCATAACAGAATCACTTTCGACCTACGTTCCTAGCCACCTCACGCCCAAATCTTAGAACCCTGTTCGGAGGCGCTAGCTGCCCCACCCCAGAACCACACATAAACGGAATACACTTTAAACAAAATAACCCCTCAACCGTCTACAAGTCGTCTCCTCATATATGTACTTTCCAGAGTTCAAATCCTTACCACACGCTGAGACTCACGAACCACTTAACATCCATACGCAACACCATAACTAGCTCTGCCCTACTCATGACAATTTTTCAACAGGACACCTTATTTTAATTAATTTACCAGATCTACCCTAAACTATACTTATAACCGACTAACGCAGACACTAGCCAGGCCCTCGAGCCTTTCTCGGCATTGGCTCGACACTGCTCCAACCGGCCTCCGATACTACTCCCAACCTTCCAACGCCTCACGAACGTTCCTAACCCCTTCATAAGCTAAAACGCACTTAACTGTACTACTGGTATACTGCAAATCCCACAATCATTTAGTAACGCTACCCAGACTCACATCCCTGGCACCTCTGACAAGACAGCCCCAACAGGCCAGGAACGTCCCAGGGACTGATTATCAACCTAACTCATATCCCTTGCCCTACATGCTAGTATATACACAAAACAAGAATTTTCCAAGAACCGCCAGAGATCTTTGGTCTCATTAATTAGTCCCTCCCTTCGTCTCGTCACCGCTCCGACAGACCTAACCACCACACCACCGCCGTCAGGAACCAAGTATCGCAGTATCACAGGCTCACCACGACCCCCTTCTCATTCTAATATTGAAACTAAATACTTTTTCTTTAACTCCCGAGACAATCAAACCATACTCTACTAATATCACTGCAGGATGCCTTCCTCACATCACTCATCTCCAAACCAAGCACCAGCCACAGCCGCCTCGATGCTAAGTCTCCCTACATGTAACCATTATCTGCTTGTATACCCATTTCATTAACCATAAAACATACAACAATACATTTTCTGACACTTGGCAGATGGGCTTTCATCCTAAATACATTTGAACCTACCATCCAGGACACTGCAACCATACAGAACACCTTACCTTAAAATCCAAAAACTAGACCAATCGTGCGGTCGCTCTTCGAACCCTGCCCACTTTAGTAACCGAGGCTTGAAAAGTTCCTGAGCACGTCCAAACCTAATTTGCCTTAATCCAGCACGTAATCCACACCGCATCCGGCCACCCTTGGCGCAACCGCAGAAACAGACCCAATAGTCCTACAGCCACCCTGTAGCTAACGAACACCCTTCATAACACCCCAAAGGCTTACATGAACCCTGCCAACTCTAGTCCAAACCTACTTACATTGTATACCAGGCCCAGTCACTGTCCTACTAGTTCCCTAGGCACCTGCGCCCCTCACAAAACACGGTTGTTACTACTTCGCGTAGGGGACAACCCAAACTTCCTTCACCTACTGCCTAAAACGCCCAAAACTAAATGTCAGTGTACTCGAGGCCTTGGAGGAGCTACAGCTGGCCAGGGCACAAGTTCCACCAAGCCCAAGTGCACTTTCTCAAAACCCACACCCTTGCGAAACCTTGCTAGCCCTTCCCACCAAAAGGCACCTTCCAAAAACGCCTCTCCAATCACCCCCTTTACCGGCACTCGCCAGGCCTTAAAGCCTGAACCCATAAGCTGCCCACCCTGCGCGCGTTACCCAGAGCCCAGAAGAGCATACCCGAACCCGAACCCATTCTCGCCATTGGGGCGTCCCCTCAAGGCGGCAAACCCACACGCGAATCCTATGCTCCAAAGAATAAACCGAAACCCTTCAAGAAGCAAACCCAGCCCAAGCCCGTGCTTCATGTGAACCATCCCGCAATCCTTGAGTCGGCTGAGTCACCCATTAAGGCCCGACTCGACCAAAATAGTTGAGCGTCCCTGCAACAAAACCCTGCAGACAGCAAGGTCCTTAGAGGGCCCAACAGGCAAAAGAAGCAAACCCTAGGGTTGTCCACAACACTGAGGCCAAAGCCGCCATACAGTTCCATAAAGATGCCGCTAGCCAGCCCCTACAGACCGGCCTTTCCAAAACAGCTTTTCCACCTGACGTACTATTGTACATATACAAATCACGCCTTCTCCAGCTTAATTTAATATTTATTTTAGTTTTTTCCACACAGAAAACACCTCCTAGTAGGACACGAGTCTTCCTGATTCACTACCTCATGCCTGAACTCAGGAACACACATCCATCCACACCAAGCCATCCAACATGTTTGACATACCGTTCATCTAACACTATTCTTAATCCCTTAAGCGTGGCATCTTACGCATTCAACTTAAAAAACTCACTTTTGCCCAGACCTATGGAGCACCGGCCTCCGAGTTGTGGCAACCCATGACGCCACGAACACAGCTTCCAGCGACACACCTCCTTAGTACAACTTCCAGGTTTAATTAATTTATGCCCTAGAACCCTAATTGGAACCGGAACTAGCCTCCGCGCACTCAAAACAAGTATCCAGTCGCGCTACGTCAGTCATACCGATACCTGTTTCGGGCCCCTTTATCCTCTAGAAACGCCTTCCCAAGCACCCAAGCCTACATAAATATGTTAAATAACTTACGCCTAATATGCACATATAACTGCTTTCAGAGAACCGTCTACCGCACCCCCTCGACTCCTGCCTCCATATTCATCCGACCGTACGTGTGAAAACCCTCCCTAATTTCCGTAATTAGGGGCAGGCGCCTCCCCAGAAATTCAAAAGAACCACAGGGAAATGCAAAGGCGTCAAACCACTCAAACTCGCCCACCGGCTCTCTTAGACTCCCAATGACAATCTAGAATGGCTGGTGACTCGCGATGTATAAACATATATGTTACCGTTTCCTGGTTTCCCTCACAGTGAGATTGAAGCATTCCAGCAGTTGCCGAGAGCGTAGCCGCTTCAGAAAGCACGTCTCCCTCAACACCCCGAACCTAAGAGCTGCTGAGTCCATGATCTCACAATAAAACTAGCCTCCTGATCCCCAGATTTAATAACTTGAAGAATGATATCAATTAGTCCCAACGATAACTTAGGAACCCTAGTATCTCAACAATCACCTTTAAGACAAAACTAATTCTTTACCGCACAGTACCTTGATATCTGCGAGGCTTATCTGGCCTTTCTCTGACATCCATCGGCGCTTTCTAGACAAACTCTAGCTTTTTACAACCTCAAGTCAAAATATTTAAACTCTTATTTGACGGCAAAGGGCTTAACAAAAGTTGTGATTCATGAGCAGGAGCTGCCAAGCCCTACTCTCTTACGAAGCTTTCAGCTGCATTCCTAAGCTCCTTTCAGCCCTTAAACATCATGGGCTGAAAATATTAAATCAATTTCTCAAGCAGTATCAACATTTAACTCAGAACCATATAAGCCTCAACATTTCAAGCCTTGATTCTGACACAACACCAAAATACTTAGACAGAACCCCCATACTCCCTTAATAATAACATTACCAACTGTAGTAACACCCTTAAACTTAATGTATCCCATTCATTATTAACGTCGAACTGCATAAGTGAAAGGAAACAAGAACACGGCGCAGACTCAGTGCTTAAGACGAGCACGCCTGAGCCGTTATTGTAGTGAAGTTGACTACAGTTCGTGCATAGTATACTAAAGCCATTATGGGCTGAGGAGTGACCACGCGCTTATATGAGTTTCTTGGTATCTGGGTAGGGGGCTCATTCTGAGGCTTGTGATGTCAGAAGTCGGTATTTTGGGTGTACTGCGATTGATTCTTATTTTATGGATGTTAAACCGTGTATTTATCTGTAGTTTTCTAAAATAAATGGTTATATAGAAGAATATAGGCTACAAACTGGTGTATGGGTGTGTAGATTCGGCTTTGGTTAGGAAGCGATTTGGAGCTGTGAGATGTTGGGAGGATATATGCTGCAAAGGTAGAGTATGGGGACTTTCTCATGATGTAGGTTACGAAAAAAGCGTTCAATTTTAATATTAACGTAGGGATGGGTTGGGCTTGAGACTGTAACCCTTCCTTACGTGGGCTCGTGTGGCCAGTGGTGCATCCGTAGGGCTGTTAGAGGAGTGTCAGGGTAGGTTCGACGGATCTGTTACAACGCTTGGGCACCTCGTCTTGCGTTCTAATTACGTTTTGTATGTCCAGAGGTTGCTGTGAGAATCTAGGGGTGAAAGTTCGGAGCGACCACGGTACGTCGAGGTGGCTCCTGCGTGTTGAGACTGCCTGGTAAAGAGTAGCGGGAGGGTGAGCTGAGGTGGAGTGGTTCGGCGATTTCAGGGACTATGAGTGCTAGTAATAACGTTTATTGGTTTTAAAATAAAAGAAGGATTCTCGGCAGTTCGAATGGCGTTTTCTGGTTTGTGAATGCTACTTTCGGTTGCTGGTGTAGTACTGGGGTGCTGTCGGGAAACGCTTGGAAGGTTGTTGCATGCATAGCTTGGGTGGCTTACTGTAATTATGGATGAAGTGCTTAAATTGACTAGAACTAAGTGGCCTAACGAGGAGTTGCAAGGAGCGGAGTTAAGCTGCGTGAGTTTTGGGCATGAGTGCCGTGTGAGTTGGAAAATCACAGGTCCGAGTGTGAAGTGGATTCTTCAAAATGGATTATTGGGAAGTTACGTTTTAGGGAACGGTTGAACTATTTATTTGAGTGCACTTTGCCTGTTTCGAGCCGCAGGGTGGGCCAGGTAGCGGTTCCACGCTGGGGCTCAAGGCTAAAAGGTCTAAGTGCTGAGTTTATAGGTCGGAGGTGTTCCTGATGCTGTTTTGCATGAAGTAAATATAAATTTAAAAATAAATCAAAATTGGGCAAGATCATTAGGTAAGGGTATGGGCTGTTAATGCCGTTTTGGAAGAGTTGGTTGTAAGGATCGACTCGCTACCCTCTATCTGGAGCCGGGAGTTGAGCTGCTGTGCATCAAGCGAACAGAGGGAGGCCAAGTTTCAGAACATTTTGGAAACAAGCTTAACCATGATCGCTACCCCACTGTTGATATTCATCATACTCCTTTGGCGTCCGCCCTGCGTTGATACCTTAGTAGAGTACTTTACAGCTAGCGGGAGTATTCTGAGTCTAGGCCAGCACTTTCGGACCTGGGCGCCTCAGCAGAGAGTACTCAGAAAACTTCTCACCCTTGCGTTGAAGTATAAGATCTTGCTGGATGACTTTAGATTACTTGGAAAGGTATTATGGCAGAGGACGAAGGGGCTTATAAATAGGTAGCGAAATGGCTGCAATGCCGCAAAGTAGCTGACAGCTTGGTGTGTGTGCGTGGAAGCTAGTGCTGATTATAATTGTGGGTGTAGTAATCACACTAATTAAATTTAGGGGTGCTTCTGAGGAAGTGCAACTTGGGGAGCTGTTTTCGTGAAGCTTTGGGTTGGAAGGACTAGGAGGCCGGTCCGCTGTGGTTTTGGCCAAAACTGAGTTTCTTAAATTGAATGCGTCGGAAGCCAGGCTAAAACGAATTCAAACACTATTGTATGCGAAGGATGTTGAGTATGTTAGGTGGCTTGGTGTAGAGTGATGCGTGCTTCCAAGTTGAAGCGTAAAAGAGTGAATCCAGAAAGTTGGTGTTCTATTCGGAGTTATTTTTTGTCGTCGGCAGTAAAAAGCATATGAACTTAAGATAACAAAAAAGTGATTATTACATTTAAGGTAGCGCGTACAGGCAAGAAGCTGTTTTGGAGATGTCCGTATGTAGGGGCCCGCTAGCAGTTTCTCTATAAGGCTGCGGGGTGGCCTTATGTGGGCATCTAGGAAAAGTGCCTGAACTTTCAGAGCGCGAAATTTTGAATAAACGTTTTAAGCAAACTTGATTTTTCATCTCCATCTTTCAGTGCCTGGTAATTTCCGGTGGCAACCAGTCCCGCGCAGAGCTGTGTGTAGTTGGGTGAGGATAGGACTCAGGAATAGAAGACGCGAGAGAGAGGCTACTGAGTCTAGTCGTGTCAGAACGGCAAGCAGAAACTTTCCTTCGATCTTATTGAGTTTTCGGATCTTGCTCAGTGCTATTAGATAACCATGGAAGCCCCTTAGAAACCATACAAACCTCATGGACTCTGCAAACTCCTCCCCAAGGCCCAAATACTACTTAAACCCTTTACGATCTATCCAAAAATGCTTCCACAACATGCGCCATTCCCACTCTACTACCTAGAAGGGTATAGAAGAAGCCCACTCCCCTCATAGAAAACTCAACGCTGCCTTCACTCAAGGGTACTCGGACCCTGCAGCTCACTCGCTAATGCCTTCAACACTTAATTCCAGGGCGTTAGGCCTCCGAAAGCCCGGGCTAGTCAGGCCACCAGCTCCTCCGAAGCCACACAACACACATTTGCCTCATACACATCTCCATCGTCCGATACTACAACCCGAACCCAGGCCCCTTTACCCTTCATTAGATCAATCCCAGCACCTGGTGATGTGGACGACCTCAGGGTTTGCTCTGTTGTCTGCCTAGGCCCTCTAAGAACCTTGCTGCCTAAAGGGTCTTCTTGCAGGGACTTTCAACTCCTTTAGGCATGTCTGCCCTTAATGGGTGACAGCCAATTCAAGGATTATGGGTTGTTTCACTCAGAGCACGGGTTCGGGTTGGATGTGCTCTTTGAAGGGTTTTGGGGTTATTGTTTGGAGCATAGGGTTCGGGCTCGGTTTTCTCCATGAAAGGTTTCGGGTTATCCTATGGAGCATAGGGTTCGGGTTGGGTCTGCTGCCTTGAGGGGACGCCCCAATGACGAGCATGGGTTCGGGGTCGGGTTTGCCCTTCTGGGTGCAGGGTAAAGTGCGCAGGGTTGACGGGTTATGGGGATAGGCTACAAGGCCTGACGGAGGCGGGTAAACGGGTTAGGCAAATGTCGATTTCTGAGGGACTAAAGGGATTTTTGAGCGTGTGCTGTTGGGCTCGGTGGAGCTAGAGGCCTGGTCATCCCTAGCTCCCCGAAGGCTGGCATGCTCGGGATTCAGTTTCTGATGCCGTAGTCATCAAGTGGAAGGAGGTGGGCTATCGTTTACGCAAGGATAGTGATAAGTGTGTCTGTGGGAGAGGTGCGGGTTCTGAGGGTCCTAGTAGGACAGCGTGTGCATTGAGGTACGATGTGAGAAGGCTCGTATTGGAGATAGGGAGGGTCCTTCTTGGCACTGGAGTTTTGGATTAAAGTATGTGTTAGTAATA
Organism: Eimeria nieschulzi; assembly: GCA_000826945.1. NCBI lineage: Eukaryota > Apicomplexa > Conoidasida > Eucoccidiorida > Eimeriidae > Eimeria > Eimeria nieschulzi. The sequence goes on along the minus strand of JRZD01029924.1, from coordinate 62,374 downwards.
GGGCCGTGTTTATGCTGCTATGGGTCTATCTAAGGGATGGAAACTGTATGCAGTTGCATACGGTAGTGGTCCTGTGTAGATTGAAGTAGACAAGTGTGGAAAGTGTTCAGGAACCATTTCGGTGTGGGTTATTAAGGTGGACGGAATCGGTCTAGTGAGCGACCGCAGGCTTGATTCAGTTTTTCAGTGTTAAGCTAGGGTGTTCTACCGGGCGGCAGTGTCTGGAGTGGTCGGTTTGGGCGTATCTGGGTGGACCCCCACTTTGCAAGAGCCCGTAAATGTGGAAGTATATGTTCTACGGTTAAGAAAATGGGTATGTAAGGAAATGGAGGTTATATGTGGGCAAAAGGTAGTGTCGAGTCCGCCGTGGCTGGTGATTGATTTGGAGATGGGTGATCTGAGGAAGGCATTCTGTAGCGATCTTAGTATGTAATGGCTTAGTTCTAATATTAACATGGAAAAGGAATCGTGGTGAGGCTGTGATGCCTGGGTATATGGTTCATGACGGCAGGGGTTTAGTAGTTAGGCCCATGAGAGGCGTGGCCAAACGGGGGGATGTATTAATTAGAGGGACCAAGGATCTCTGGTGGGCACTGAAATATACTCGCTTTGACTATGTATTGGCATGGCGGGTGAGGAATGTGCGTTTGGGTGGAGATTCAGCCTCTGCGACGCTCCTACTGTGTTGCGGCTGCCCGCTAGGGGGCGCCATGAATGTGAGTTTGGGTACGGATGCTAAATGATTGTGGGATTTGCGATATGCCAGTAGTAAATGTAGGTGCGATTTAAATTATGAAAGGTCTAAGGCCGTCCGTGTGACGTTGTAAGGTTCGGAAGTGGCATCAGAGGCCGGTTGGAGCAGTGTCGAGCTACTGCTGGAAGAGCCTTGAGGGTCTGGCGAGTGTATTGGCTAGCCAGTTTTGAGTATGGTTTAAGCTGAATCTGGTGGATTGATTAAAGTCAGGTGTCCGGGCGCAGAATTGCCATGGGTGGAGCTGAGCTGCCTATGTGGTTATACATGAACGTTAGGTCGAGCGTGCATCTCAGTTTGCGGTAAGAATTTGAGCTCCTGGAAATGTAAATGTGGGGACCTGGCTTTTATAGAAGTGAAGGGTCATTTAATGTAAAACGTGTTCCACTGATGTTGGGTTCTGGGCTGTGCGAGCTAGCACCTGCCAACAGGGTCCTAAGATTTGGGGGGTGAGCTGGCTAGCAGCGTAGGTCGAAAACGATTCTGGTATAATTGCGATAGACATAAACGTAAATTTAAAAGGGAAAGAAAAAAGGTAAAGTTAGCAAGTGGGAGTTCGCCCTGATAGTGTTGCCTTCGGGAGTTGTGTGTGTTGGGGTTTGGCTTGCTACGTCCTGCTTGGAGTAGGAACACAAGCCGCTCTTTCGTTACGAAGAGAGAAGCGACAAAAAGGGAGTTCTCTTAAGGAACGCAAACTAGAGAGAGATAACTGTGATTTTTTCTAAGGATTACGAGGTTTACTTTGGAGTCCTGAGAGGTCTAACAGTTTAGGGCGTTTCTGTTCTTCGTGTCAGGTGTTGAGCATCAGGTCGAAGCTACGTGCATCTAGGTGGCCCAGCAGAGGGACATACCCCTCATGGCTGAAGCATATGATTCTCCTGGGTGGGCTCGTATTACATGGAACCCTCAGAACGCTCTGCATTGGTTTAAACACGGCGCCTCCACACACAGACCGGACCCAAAGCAGCCCGAAGTCTCGAAGTACGTCGAGCCACCACCCCAACCTAGTTCATCTAGATACAGGACTTTGCGTACACAGCATGGCCAACCTAAGACACTGTTTAATGAACAACATTACAATCATGTCTCAGCCGTGCTTGACTTAAGCATTAGGCATATGACGTGCTCAAGTTTCGTGGGATGTAAATGTTAAAAGTTAATTATGTTTCATTACTATAAAATTAAAATGATTTATTAAAACCGATTTTTTAAAATACAGGTCCACCACTTGCAAGGCCTAGAGGCCGGGTGACATGGCGGCCTAGAGCAGCGGAACAGGCCTTGGGCGGCCGGTAGCTCCTCCTCATGCTCAGAACCTTTGTCAGAACTTTGTATCTTGACTTTACCTGTTGGAAAAACCATTTAAAACGTTTGGCTATAAATGGTTCATGTTTGTGAGTGAAGTTGTGAGCCTGTGGTTGCCCTAGAGAGGCTGAATTAGCCTTGCAGAAACCATGGCCTACATATCTATGAGGTTGCTTCTGTCCCAGGCATATATCAGCTTATGCCTATGTTTTGAGCTATACCAGTATAACATTTTGCATTATTTGTTTTACATTTGGCAACATTTGACTGCAGGAATCGTGGAATTTCAGTTGCTGGAGCGATTTCAGTATCTGCAGCCTTATACACCAATTGCAGAGTGAGGTAAGATTCCCTGGAGGTTTCCAGATCTTCTAGGAATTCCTCATCTAGATACTACTTTAATCTGATTGTGTGAGGAAAACCGGCGAATGTTATTATTTCCAACCAGCTCATTGGGTTAGCTGGCCGCCTAAATCGTCACTGGGGGTCTAGGCCAGCTGGTTGTCAAGACTAGGAGGCTCGAGACATTCGCGTTTCCCCGTGGCTCTTTTGGATCCCTAAAGGCCCGCCTGTGTCTACAGAAAATAAAGAAGGTTCTCACACCCCGCATGCTTCACCTGGGGCCCCAGAGCGCACGGCGTTTCCTAACCGCAAAGCCCGACGCGCCTTTAGGGCGTCCCCTAATGCGACAAACCAGGACTCTACTCCGTTGACCACAGGACTTAAACCCCAACCCCGAAAAAGCCCAGACACAGTGCTAAGAGCAGAACCCCAAAATCTAAGCCCTGAGGCCAAGTAGAAACTTGACCGCAAAAGGAGACAGGAGGGCCATGAGGGCCTCACCCGCATTCCCTGGAATTCTATTGTGTGTGCCACAGAACAGCTTATCTGGGTAGTCTGCGTTTGATTCCCTGAATTAAGAGAGTATGGTTTTGTCGCGTTAGGGGACGCCCTAATTGCGATGTCGGGTTTGGGTTTGGGAATGGCGTGCCTCTTCAGGCCTCAGCTGCAGTGCTCAGGTTTCCTCCTTGTGGCAGCCTGTATAGGGTGGGTAATCTGAAGCCTCCCAGCAGGGTGCCATAGATCAATACATCTACGAATATTCTTTTTTTCTTTTCTGCTGCGGCGCCTACATCCACAAAGTTAGCTCCCGTATGATGCTCTACACTGGCAGCATAGAGCCCAACTCTCGAAGACACGTGGTTATGGCGGAGACCAAAGTTGCGTTAAAAGTAATTGAAAAGGGCCGCAGCTACATTTTAACAGTTGTAGAGTCACAGTTATCCCGGTTTCTCGCGTTCTCTTGCATGAGCACAGAGCGCCTCGCCTGCCTGTCCCAGCCTGAGCACAGCTCGCCGACCCCAACTGACAAGCTCCCTGAAATAGCGCAGCAAACGCAAAATCTGGCTTATTAACATCATTCGTTGTTTTTAGTCTTAATTTATATCTATTTCAACCGAACGCACAACGGAAAGATCGGCCCACGCACCCGGCACCCTCATACCTTCGGCATATGCTCGAAGGTGCTAGCTGCCTCATGCCAGATCCCAAAGCAAGATGGAGCACACTCTAACTGAATGAGGCTGCAACTCTATAAAAGCCATCCCTCCCTATACCCATTTCCAGGAGTCCAGATCTTCACCCGAGCTAGGACTCCTGGCCCAGCACACCTCCAAGTTTAACAGCTTGGGGAACTGAGCGCTACCCACGAGAATCCTTCGGCAGGAGACCTAATCCTAACTTATTGACATAATCCAGCTCTTATCGCATCCAAAAGTAACAAGCAAATGCCTTCACCAGCGTGTCAAACCCCTATTAACACCAGCTCGACACTGCACCATGCGGCCTCTGGCAGTACCCCCGATCCCTAAAACTTCACGCTGACAGCTGTAATCCCCTTACACTTTACAACGCACTTAAATTTACTATCATCATCTCTCATATCCCGAAATCCCCTAACGCCTGTACTCTTACTCATACTCGTAGACCCTGTGGTCAGGCAGCCCAAACGCACCAGAGACATCTCAGAGGCTTGTCCTCATCCTAAACCCATAGCCTTTGCCATCTGCGTTAGAACCTGCACAAAATAAACTTAAATCAAGGCCCATATGATATGTTTCCTCCAAAGACCTAGTTTCTCCATTAGCTTCAATACCCCTTTCAAACATCTGAACGCCACACCACCGCCCACATCAACCCATATACTGAGCCATCTCAGCCCCATCAAAATCCCGTTCAACCTCTACTATCGAAATAGAACACATCACTTCCAGCTTTCAACGTAGAGGAGCCATAATATCCCGGCATCCAGATGAGACACCCCTTTCACACTGTCCAGCTTCTCACCAGCCCCCAGCTGCAGCCAACTCGACACTACCCTTTGCCAGCACACAGCCACCATTCCCTTATTTTTCGAGATTTAGTACCTACATTCATTTATTTTCCGGGACGTGCAACGCGGGCATGTGCCGTAATACACCTGAGCTGCCGACTTCCGACACCCCAGCTATAGCAGGCCACCTCTCCCTAACCCTAAGAAACCCGATTAAGGGTCCTGTTACTCACCAGCTTCTATCATCTTCAATAGCCCGTGGGGAAACAGTTTCTGAAGACTTTCCGTTGTAGTTCACCTAAACTTGACACACGACCAGCCGCGCACGAACTTGCAGTTCACCCCATTCCAAAGCTAAGCCCATAGAAACATCAGGACTGCCCTATCCTTGACATACTCAGGCTCCCTCAGTGCCCCAAGAACTACAAGGACCCTTGCTTCCCTATAGAAGAACCTCTTCGCAATACCTACTAAGCACACTGTCGCACAGAATCCTCAGGGCACCCGCGCCTCCCATACAAACACTATCAACACTGCCCTCACGTCACGGACGCCCAAACTCCCCTAACTCACTGGCTAAGACGCCAGAAGCAAAAATGCCCAGGGCGCCAGGCCGCGTGGGCCTAGGGCCGGCGAGGCCACGAGCTCCGCCAGCGGAGCGGGCACACATTCGACACAGACACACCCCTTCGACCCGTTGGTGTTCGCTGAACACCTTAGGTAACCCTTCAATGTAAACGGCCCTAATCTAAAAGCCTCAAGAACTCTTTACCAATATTTATCAGGTTCCGTAGTCTAGGCACGTAACCTGGCAACCATCCGCGCTATGGCCAGAGGCCAAAACGGCATATCAAAGCCAAAGCAAAGGCCGTACACGCCAGTAGGGCGTCCCCTTAAGGCGGTAAACCCAACCGGAGCCCTTTACTCAAAAGGAATAACTTGAAACCATTATGCCTGAGCTGCCCGTTAGGAATGGAGTCGTTGAAATGGATGGGAACAAACACAAAACCTCCTGAAGGCAACACCCCAAATGGCCCCCTGGACGCAAAGAGAGGGCGAAGCGTGGGGCTATCCGCATCACACGGTATGGCACCCTGCTAGCCCCTTGCTTGGGCTCGGATAGAGCTCTGGTTCTTGTTGTTTCGAGCCCTTTGGGGTTACTTGGGTCCAACCTGGGGGAGCTCATGACATCCCTATGTCCAGGTAAAGAGCTGTGGGGTTTCTGAGTTGTGGGATTGGGTTAGTTAAAAGTTAAGGCGGTTGCAACGTAGGGTATAACTCGGGGTGAAAGGGTATTGGTGGCACAACGGTGTGTTGGTTGGCCTTGCGGTAGCTAGTGGGCTGGCTAGCCTGGGCTCTCCGAGGCCGCGCGCCTTTAAATTAAGCTTTGAAAGTGGTAGCAAGTGAAATGAAAAGTCCGAGTATCTTTATACGAAAGTATTTGTCAAAGGTTCTCTGTTAGAGGCGTAAATGCCTTGCGCGCTGTTGTACGTAGGCGCACAGGATTCGCGGGCGTCATCGGAAGGTTCTTTTATAGGCTGTCGCTGATGTCTGCCAGAGGGGTGTAACCTCCCTCTCCATATATCCAATGTGCCTTGTGCGAGTATGTGGAAGTCAAAAATGAATTTTCTAGTCTAAGACAGAATCTGAATCAGTAACTAGCACCTAACTACGGAGAAGATTACCTGAGTGAAGGCGTGGTTCCCCTGGTATTCAGCGGCCTTCAGAGCTCTCTGGCACAACGTTTTCAATAAGCCACATGTATAGAAATTTGAAGCTCCTCTGCGTGACTGGTCTGAACTCTATAGCCACCTCCTCGTCAAGGAAAAGACTAAAGGAGTTATCAATTGTTCCCGATAGAGTTAACGTCGACAGTCAGCTAGCCGTGTGAGAACCTTCCTTAGTTGCCCTTATTAAGGACAGGCGGCTCCGCAGGAATCCAAAAGGACCGAACGGAAACGCGAAAGGTATCAACAACTCAAACTCCACACACTGGCTGTTCTAGACCATGACTGGCTACCTGGAACGGCTGGAACCTTGCAACATGCAGACTTATATGTTATCATTTATCCTTCCCCCTCATGCAATGGGATAGAAGCATTCCAGTAGCGGCAGAAAGCGTTGCAACTCTTTAGAACGCACGTCTCTCTCAGGATTCCGATCTTGACAGCTCGTAAGTCGAAAATCATAGAATGAAAACAGCTTTTTGATGCCCAAATCCTACATAATGAAAGATAATACCAACTACTCCCAATGATACCACAGGGACGCTAGTATCTCAATGAGCACCTTTGGAACAAAGGTAATTTCTTACCCCAGAGTGTCTTGATATCTGTGAGGCTTCTCTGGCCCCTCTCCGACATCCACTGGCGCTTTCTTTAGACGTTCGCCCTTACGGGAACTTCACTTCAAAATGGTTAATCTTTGATTGCACGAGAAAAGAGTCAAAAGAAGTTTTGACCAAAGATCAGGAGGTGCCAACCCCTAAGGGATCGCAAGGCCCTAGACACTCTGCTCTCGGGCTTTCAGCTGCCTTCCTAGGCTGCGTTTTGCCCTTCAACGTTATGGGCTTAAGTTACTAAATCAACTTCTCACACAACAACAACATTTAACTCGGAATTATATACGCCTCAACATGTGAAGCCATGATTCTGAGACAACACCCACGTCGTTAGACAAAACGCTCATTATCCCTTAATAATAACACCACCAACTATAACACAGTCTCCTAATTTAATGTTTGCCATTCATAACTAAGGTGTAAACGCATACGTGACACGAAACAAGAGCATGGCGCAGCCTCAGTGCTTAAGAAAAACACGCCTGAGCCGTGGGTGTAAGCTCACTGCAATTGGGCACGCTCCCCTCAGAAGAAACACATTCCCTACAAACAACAGTTAACAAGTCATTTTTAAATTTAATTTAATATCCACACAGCATCGAAGAAATAACAAAAGTACATTCCGGCAGAACAAGTTCGCCTGCCATCCTCGAGCCTCTAATGTGCAGACACACCAGAACACTTTTAATACTCCCCCATTCCCTCACAACATGTCATGTTCAAGCATTATACTATGAACTGACGTTATTCTTTTTCTCCAAAGCATGTCACTCCTGCATTTGAACACCGTCTGCGAGCAGTGCATTCGCAGTGAGAGGTTGACCCTGCCTCCCCCCTACTGTTCTTGAGCAGATGCGAGGCAAAAACAAATCATTTCTGCTGGTTGTGAGTTTCCTCTTGCAGCTTTTTACAGTTGGCCTATCGAGTTCGCGAAGCTGTAAATGAACGCCGTAAAGCGTTGCTGCCTTCGAGTTGTTCCAAGAATTACCATGAGGCCGCAGACTCAGGAAAACCTTTCAATTTCACCAGAGCCTCTGCATTTTGACTATTTCCCCGTCAATCTAAATATACTCAAGTTTATGGACTGAATCGTTCTCATTTTACTGCTGCACTAGGGGTGGTCCCAGCCTTCAACCTTCCCCAAGTCCTGTGGCCTTGGCTTGTCTCGTTGAAGTAGCGACACATGGAAAGAAGGATGCTGCCTCATACAGGGGAGTAACCTGAGACGGCAAGCAGCTTTTCTAATCCTAGCTACAACAGGAAAGGGTCCTATAAAAAGGGAATGAAATTTAGTTGCCCCTATTGGTTGCATATATCTTATAGAAAACCAGACCATGTCTCCTACTTTCAACAGCACGTCCTTCCAGTGTTTCCGTGCGCAGTGCTATTCTGCTGCGTGTGCCTCCATAATGTGCACAGCTGCACGATCATCCACCTGTTGAAAGAACTTTGCCATGGGCGGAGACAGAGTTAGACACAGGTTTTCAACAAGGTCTAGATCTGTTGCTCGTAGTGGATTCCCACCGATCATGACCTCAGAACCCCTTTGTCCGCTGTTGTTGTGGAGTGGACAGTTGTACGCTTATTCCGTTGCAGGCAGCACCTCTTCCTAAGCACTTTCGTCACTTTTTATGTACGCGCGTAAAGCTTGTTCGATAGGCCTGTCCAGACTGTATGCTCCTGATTATGGAAACCAGGAACAAAAAAGTGCGTTCTTGATATAGAAGCGCTTGCATATTAGCTCCCACTCGACAGCTGTGAATCGGGGATCGCGGTCAGAAACAGGTAGTGGTGGTGGTGGGTGATGTCTTTACATGTGGTCAGCTAGTAATGAAACTCCGCCTTCTGCTGATACTGTTGTTTGCCTAGGAATAAAATGTGCCATCTTGCACATCATATCCAGCAACGTAAGTATAGCGTCCCTCGTGTTCTTTGTTTCCGATAACCCAGTGATAAAATCTTAAGAAACTTTCGCCCTTTTTTTTTCTTGGATTTGTCGAGATTGTAGGAGTCCTACAAGCTTTGTACTAATCGATATTGCTGCTGTGCACCAAGGCCATGACTCAGCGTACATGGGCGCGTGGTTGCAAATGCCTCGCCAATAGCAACGACGTGCTAGGTTGTCGTAGGATTGGTGTACTCCCATGTGTCGTGCTCCAGGGTCATTGTCACAATGATAAACAAGATGCTGATTCCTTTGATTGGCTGGACGAACGCTTATACGCCATAGCTCTTGAAGACAAATAAAGACTAAGCTTCCTTTAACTTGAAATTCACGGGTTACTGAGCTCATTTCGTCCGACATTATGGCGTCTTCCCGCAGACAGGCGCGTTTGTAAATATCACCAAAACTAATGCATTCCTCTTGTGCACGGACCCACTCTTTATCACCAACAGCAAGCCTATGGCTAGCTCTACGCTTGACGTATAAATCGGCAATCGTTGCTCGTCCATCAAATGTGCTGCTGCTGTTCGCGTTGTCGTCAACTTCGGAAACAGCGAATAGCACTTCGTCGACAGTTGCTGCTGCGGTGTTTATATCCTGCGTTTCTTGCACTTCTGGCTCGTCATGTTGGTGTGCAGGACGACGGGTTAAACCATGTGCCGCAGGAATGCTGGTACCTCCGTACTATTTATTCTCCATGTTCTGGATGTCAGCCAGGATAATCAACCACCTCGCCAATCTTCCGCGTACGTACTTGTCTCCTTTAGCTTGATGCAAATATTGCAAGACTCTAGAATCGATGTATGCACTAACACCTCCTGTTAACAATAGTCTTCGACGCTTCTCTAAGGCTCTTATTAGTGCCAGCAGTTCATGATCATAGGTAGAGTATTGTTTTTCAGCTGGCAACAATTTTTTGCACAGGAGTCTCAGCGGTTCTCCATCTTGTTTTATTACTGTGGCAACTGCATAACCTGCTGCATGTGTCTTTAGGACGTGGGCCTTGCATGTATCTAGAATTTGTAGAGTCACGCAGCTCACCAATTTGTTCTTTAGAGCGTTAACTCCTGCTGTGTGTTTCGCTGTCCAATTGGATTCTGTCCCCTTTTTAGTTAACTCAATTATTGCTTTTGCTATCTGTGCAAACTTCGCCCGCCCATAGACAGACGACACTGATTGACAGTTCCCAAAAATTGCATTACTTCTGCGTCGTTCTACAAGTCTTCAGGCCAGATAGAAATGGCTTGAATTTTAGAATTTGGGGTGACATCTTGCGCTCCCACCCTGTAAGCTAAGTAATCAATTGTGGGGGCTCCAACTGTAAACTTGGAGACCTTCAGGTACATGTTGTTGGTTTTCAAGATAGATAGCACCGTGTGAGGTAGTCTCGCATGACCTTCGACGCCCGGACTGTATACTACAAAATCACCAAGATACGCTATTACACCTTTTCCCAGGAAGTCTAAAAGCATATGATTCATAACCCATTGAAAGGTTCCCGGTGATGCCCTTAACCGAAGCGCCATCAACTTCAACTCTTACTGCATATTCGGAATGCAGTCTTGTATTGGTCCTTAGGCTCGACTTTAAGTTGCGGAAAGCCTTGATCTACGTCGATTGTAGGAAATAGCTTAGCGCCGTGCAGGAAGTCTAAGGTTTCTTGTACCGTGAGCGACGGGAATTCCCGGAATATTTTTTGGGGGTTGCGTTCCAAGTAATTACGTAGCATTCACGATTGTTGTTTCCCAGAGCAATCATTCTTTTTGCTAAGCAGCATTGATGGAGCTGCCAAAGAAATTGACTCCATGGCAATATACTCAGCCTTTTGCAACTGCTTCAAAATACCCCTCTCTCCCTCTAGTTGCTGTGCTCCTAGTCCGTAAACCGTGTGATATATGAATCGTTGAGGCGGTAGTCCTGCGCGTAAACTATCCAGGAAAATCGCCTTGCATCTGCAAATACATTCTCTAGTTAATGCATAACATCTGCGGCCTTCCCCTGGAATCCAGATATTTAATTCTAAATAGGCAGGCCCTAAGCATTCTGTTACCGGTGCACATTCCACCTATATCACATCAAGCATTGGCCCTTCGTGACGATGCATCAATCCAATCTTGTCGCCGCTTTCCGGTAAACTTCCTCCCTCATCCAAAGTGGCTCCAACGCCACCTTCTGCATTTGCCACACTATTCACTAAATGTTAACAATTGAGCTGTAGGTGGGCTTTAGCTTCCTGCTGTTTAATTTTAGACAATAGTTTCTTACTAGGCACCATTTTGTGAATCTTCTTGTACCTCCTGTATCTCCTCAATGTAATCCTTAGAGACTGCGTGGGCTCGTCTGTTCCCAAACGTTAAGCAGCCTCTTTCATCTGTTGCGTAGCTTAGCCTACTATTTGTTTGTCCTAAAAATCTTCAGGTAGTTGAAATATTTCCGCTTCTAAATCGGATTTCCTTTCATCCTTCAAATTAACAGGTCATAATAACCGTTTGCGATTGCACCATTTAATTAAATTGGACGGGCGACAGCCCCAAACGATGGATTCTTGCTCTAGCCAGTCCCTTGCGAAGATTATAGGGTACAAAACATGACCATTTACTGAATCCACACATGCACGCAAATCGCCCACTGCAAATTTAGCTTTTTTCAGCACCTTTACGTATAGATGGTCTCCCGGTGGTGCCTTAAATTTCATTTTAGTCTCTAATTTTTTTGCAGCCATTCTGTTTCCACGATAACGCGCGGAGCTATGAAACATCGACTAGCAGCGCTGTCCACCAGCGTGTCAAATCGTTCCTCACCTACTCCAACTTCTAGTTACCCCACTAGACTTCCCGCTTCTAATGCTGCTGAAATATAACCATTCATTCCGCTTCGGTTGAATTTAGGAAACGTGTTACGCCTTGCCTCATCGGGCATCTTCGTACGCTTGATATGCAAGTCTTCGAATTTCCCTTGACTAACCATGTTACTCCCTTGGTTCAAACTCTGTTAACTGTCTGATTCCATCGCCTTTGAAATCCACTCTCTTCAATTTATTGCATTTGCATTTTACTTCCGCACATGATTGCAACGCAAACGTAGGATGGTCTTATCTAGACAATTTATTCTCTTCTAATTATGTTGATGTGTACGCAATTTAATCTTTTTCTTAGTCGTCATTCAGTCCTCATCGTTCGTCTTCAGACCTCTTTTCCTTTGCACTTGAACAGGGTGTAAATTTCTTCTGCAGTTTTGATGCGCGTTCGTCGTGCTACTGCACAGTAGGTAAGGAACATGGCTTCCCAAGTTCATTTATGTCAATGGCCGGCTTTTCCGCGTTTTCACGTATTCGTAAGCCCTCGTTTTTTGTCTCCATGTTATGAAGCAGCGACGTTCATCCTTCTGGTTTCTTCAGTTTGTCCTTGTGACCTCTCTGCTCAAGAAACAAAGAATAAGGAGTCACAATCTTATTGAGACTACCTACTGAACAAGTCCCTCGTTTGGCAATACGTACGTTGCCTCCGTTTTCCTTTCTTTAGGACTTTGGCCTATCCAGTAGGAACATTGTCGCAACGGTTTCCTCGTGGTGGTTAGTCCTCCTACTGCTTCTAGCGCTATTGGACCGTACTTCAAGCCCAGTTTGGTCGTCAACATCGCCACCTGGGCTCGTCCGTTTCCCTGTCTCCTAGATGCAGAGACCTCCCGTTTAGCAACTTTGAAAGCCGATCCCTTGGAAATGTTCTGCTTGAGGTGAGTCTGTGTATGGCACGCAGTAACCCAGGGTCCGATTCCTGCGCACCTTCAGCACCCTTGCCCGTCGCTCTTGGCAGACATAACGCCGTTGCCATACTTTCTGGCTGTGTACCCTTCACCACCACAAGCATAGAACTTGATCCCCTCCTGCGTGTTATTCTGCATTCGTCTCATAGCGACTGCTTCCTCTCTAGTAATGCAGTCTGGGCCTAATACTCCCCGGTTGCTTCCTAAATTTCTGGCGTCTCCACATGGGTCCCTGTAGGCTTGTTGGTCCTGCTGAAAGCCACGAGCGGCTACCCATCCAGTTCTGTGGTCTTCTAGATGGTCTGCTACCTGCCTGCGGCGCTTGGCAGTCGCCATGCTATGCCACCGGAGTGCATCCTCTTTCCCTGATGCCACTGTTCTTCTTAAACTCCCGGGGGAATGCAATTAGCTGCGTTTCAGTCAATCGCCTGTGCCACCAAGCGATACGGATATTAAAAATAGCAGGTCCTTCAACATCTCCGGAGGTGGAGATTCCGATTCAACCAGTACCTCAGCTAATGGCTCAGCCACCTTATCCACGTCACCCTTGTACTCTATCTGCTGTAACCCCCTAATGGTAGCACCTAGTGTTTGTCCACTGAAACGGTCCAACATAAATAACTTGAACACTGCCCCTTCTACCGCTAGGGACTGAGCCTTCTACCGCTAGGGACTGAGCGTCACCATGCTCCATCACGCAACAGTAGCCTAAGGTCTTTGCCTTCAATCTGAAACTAGCACCCAGAACGTTCTATTCTTCTGCATATCCAATTGTGGCATACTACCGTCCCGATGGTTAGGGGCAGTGCCACTGTTGTGTGCCATCGAATTTCGGAGGCGATCCTGCGTGTAGTCTTTTGCTGGCCTTCCCGGGTTGACCATGAGGAAGATGGCTCTCCATCGTGTTCCCGTCGTCCTTCCTTCATTTTACCCAGTATACTGCTGGTCCTTCGGGGCATACAGTAGCACGGGAGCCAGGTTTCCTGAAAGTGACGACGCTTTTAAAGTCGCGTCGCACCTCTGCCTGACTCCTTAGACGGCGTTGTTCGTGTCCTATTTGTTCTGCGTAAGTTCCGCACGACATCCTTTGCCTCCAGAGGAGTTGAGGCTCTTTCAAGAGGTCTTGGAGGATGGCTTGTGGTTACTGTCCATTATAACTTCCTGCATCTTGCTGGCCCTTCGCTGTGCAGCCAGCCATCGCGTTTACTTTGAGTCTTAAATTCTCTATTTTTTGGGCTTTCCACACGACGTGCGTGCCCTCTTATACTCCGTTCATCCACCCCATACCAGCGATTGCCGGAGTCACCTGGATAGCATTAAAAGAACTCTTATTCAGACAGCTCGTTGCACCCGCACTGTACCCGCAGCCCTTTTCCCTGTTTCCTTTCTCAAGAACTGAGCTCCAACAACCATAATTGTTTGTCTCACGGACTTATACTGCAGCACCCGCTTGGCCCTCGGGCGTGCCTACCTGCTGCACAACGATCATGTGTGTCAAAATTAAAGTGCCCCTTCATTTTCCATAGTGCTACCTTACGCAAGTAATAATACCTCAAATATTTTCAGCCTAATTCGTCAAAAAAGCTTGCGGTTCCCACCAACATCTAGCAATTTTCAGCTATTACAGCCGCTATAACTGCACGGTAACTCGGCCTTAATACTGTTTCAATTTACCCTGACCCTCATCCCAAACTGTGCGAACACTCCTAAATTTTGCTACTTTGGGGCAGGCAGCTTCTCAGAGATCCAAAAAGAGAGCAGGAAAACGCAAAAAGCCTAAAGGAGACAAACTCTACCAACGCCTGTCCTACACCAGCAATGGCGATGGTGACGGCCTGGAAGCTCCCAAAATGCAGGTACCAGTGTTGTGAATTGGCCGTTCTTTGCACACAATGCAATGGCAGCATTTCAAGAGTTGTATAAAGGGTTGCAGCTCTTCAAAAAGCCGGTCAGCGTCAGCGCTCCGATTTTTGCAGCTGCTGAGTCGAAAATTGGAGAACTGGAGCAACTTCCTGGTGCCGGTCTGGATTAAAAAAGACCATAATATCAGCTATTCTCAAGTGTATATTAGCAACGCAGGTATATCAGCGAACACGTATGGGAGAAGTAATTCCTCATTACACCGTGCCTTGATGTCTCCGAGGCTTAAGTATCCGACCTCTGACATCCAGCGCAGTTTTCTAGACAGGTGCTCGGCTAAGGCAACTTCACTTCAAATTATTTAGTTTTTTGTTGCACCAGTAGGGACGGAACAAAATTTCTGACCAAATATCATGACCTGCCAAGCACTACTGGATCGCAAGCTACCAGACACTCTGTTCCAGGTTTTCAGCTGCTTTCCTATGCTGCTTTCAGCTCTTAAACACCATAGCCTTAGGCTCCTAAATCAATTTCTCAATGAATGTCAACGATTAACTCGGAACCATCTAAGCTTCAACACGTCAAGCCTTGATTGGGAAACAACACCAAAATACTTCGACGGAACCCCGTTAACGCTTTTATAATAATACCGTAAATTTTAGGTGTACATCGCATCATTATGTTAGCCATTCATGTTTAACATTTAAGCGCACACGTGAAACGAAAGAAGAGCGGAGCGCACGCTCACTGCTTATAACAAGCACGTCTCAACCGTGATTGTGGTGAAGGTCTCAACGTTTAGGCCGTTATGTTGCGCTGACTCAGAGCCTTATAAAGACGAGGCTAAAACGTTTGTGAGTAATTAGATCCATAACACTATTGCTTGTATCGTAACCATTAAGCCTTAGACGTCGCGCCAATTTCTGACGCAAACAGCAAAATACATACTTAGACCTCCCTCAATGCATCAGAATTACTATAACCACCGGTTAACAGGCCTGATTTGAATTTGCTAGAAGTTGACATGAAAATACAATGCATAAAACATGATCACGGCACAGGGTAGGCGCTTGTGCCAACTACGCGGGTGGCGTGATTATTACTAATGTTCACTGCACTTAGCTGCTGCCGACGTGACATGCCAATCTGCTGTAATAAAGTCTCAAATGCATATTATAAGCATTTGCTTAACTCACGTACACAAACGCATCGATGTTAACGCAGCCAACAGGCGACGCTGGCTTTCCACCAGCCGTTCTACCCGTTTGCGATATATAAGCTCTTCAGTTTATTATCATCAAGTGTCTGCAGATAATCCGATACAAGTCCGGGGCAGCTGTAATCTCGGACGCGTTTCTTTAGGTACCTTCTAATAATCTAAAGTCACCAAGATAGGAGAATATAAACGAAAGGCAATACGAGACTATGCACCCCACCTCAAATTCGAAGAAACATTCACAAACCCTCACGCCCTTGATGAGGACGGCTGTCGAGTCCCTGGCTGATGCGGAGTTTACTTTTTAGCATGCACATTTTCTTTCTGGCAAAACGGTGGCGTTGGAGTGTCCAAATAGGCTCAGAAGCCACCTACTAGCCCATAAAGAAGTCGCAGGCTGATGATTACCTTGGCTGTAGCAGAAAAAAAAAAGGCGGATGACCTACAACTCATGGCTTGTAATTCCTACTATTCAATTCACGGGGCGTAGACGTTGAAGATCCAATGCTGCCCTGGCGACTAAGTCCCCCGAGGCAATACAAGAGGCATTAGCTGTTAAATATACTCCCTGCATCCCGATCTACAACTCAAACGTGAACACCGTAACACATAGCTAGCCTTACGGACATCCCAGCTGACCTGGCATTGAACCCTAAGACGAACCGTTGAGCACTTGCACAACAGGCCCGGTGTTAAAATGTTTGAGAACCCTCAATCCGGCCCGGACATCGGTATGCGTGTCCTCGAAATGGAAAAAATGGTCACCCGATTCTCTTCGCCCGGGGACATAAACTACAACGGCGAATAACACAGATATTCTGCTGAATATCAGAACCGAAGCCCGAAGCTTTATAAACGGATTGGGCGCAGACGCCCTAAAAGAACCACGCGAATCGCCGCAAGGTAGAATTTCTCCACATTGGTGTGCAGGCCCCCGGAAGACCTTACAGAGTTCCCACGCAGTAGCTCCTGCATACTTGGTATCTCTCGCCTTTCTCGCCCTTGATGAGGGCGCACCGGAAGGCTCCAAAGGACTGAATGGCTAGCCCTACCACTCCTAGGAGACCCACTCACTCGGAGAAAGTGTATCAGGGCTCTGTGTCCCAGGGTCTCTGGCAGTTTCCTAATGGCATTCCACCACATCTTTTCACGGACGTGCGTACACCCAGACCCAGCTACGCATGACGGTGACAAGCAAGTGTGAGCGGGAGATTCTTAATGAAACCCCGATAGTTTTCCATTTTAATAAAATCTACCGATATGCTAAAGCGCAAAGGGAGTTCCTGGCGATCTTAGCAGCGCCATCGGCTGAGGCGTAGTCTTAGGAATAGTTCTAATATCGGTCTCTTGAGCGACCTGAGTGCTGGCTCTTGTGCCTAATCGGGCAAACGTCTACGTTACTCAAAAAGCGCAATTACGTCGCGAAAACCCTCATGTCTGCTTTTCGCGCTTGACGGCGTTTGTAGCACATGGAGAGAAGGCTTCATGTTCTACTCATGGTCAATGTCAAAACCTCACACCTTCATAGGGCATTCATAGAATGCGCTGGTTACGGCTTTGTGCGTGTTGAAGCCCAAGTAATACTGCGTTCCTCTGGACCTCATACTCGCGGCTGCTTTCAGCACAAGCTCCTCCAGGTACTCTTTCTTGGTGCGCCCGGACACCCTTTCACAGCGTGTGACATTCCTATTGTGGTACACTGGCTTCCCTCCTCCGTTTCCCCGAATCCACCAATGTTCTTTTGTTTGAAATGCGGAATCACGCGGCTCCGCTAGTTGGAGTCCTTAGCTAGGAAGTATACGGCCAATTCGAAAGGGACCTGCCAGAGAGCGCTCCAACTCAGTTTCCTTTTCTAGAGCCTGTATAGAATCGTCATCCGCCAGTACGAGGTGCCCGCGGGGAGCCTCTGAAAGACACGCCGTTCCCATTCTTGCGGCAGGGGGAAGAATCCTGCAAAGTAGAGCGCACTAACTTCTGCGGTTATCATGCGACTATGTGAGCCCCGCCTATGAGCCTCGTCCGAAGCAGGCACGATGTCGCCGACTTCTGGACCCGAGCCATTTTTACTGCTTTAGCTACATCCCCCAAAACATTATTTTGGATCTTAGGATGCCCCCTGAGCCCGAAGAAGGAGCACATCTCCTGATTGGACTGTACGTTGTTTGGGTTCTTGGCGGCCCCCAGGTAATTGCACGGTTAATGCCAGGCTGCTCAGATAAGCTAGCGTGAAGAGAACGAAAATACGCAGGTGAGTCTCTGAGAGACGACAGGACATAGACAATCATTGCATGGGCTCTGGAGGTTATTCGCGGCCTGGAATAATGAACAGGCGCCGGCGTCCGTCGACAAGCAAACAGGTTTTGGCCATAAAGTTGTCCGTAGTAGCGGCGTGGGTTAGCTCCTACATAAACGACGGACGGTGGTCCACCATAGTTGGGGCCTCCAACCGTTGCAAACGCTTTTTAGCGGTCAATTCACAATGGCAATGAAATGCCGACGGCCGGTTCAACAAGCAAAACTGGTGGGAGCAAAAATATTGGTTATGCCAAAAACCTTACGGGCGTGATGATAGAAAAGAGGTAGAGGCACTCTACGTGTCCTTGCTAACTTGACAGTTGGAACCGCGCTGCCAGAAGGCGCGGCAAACTTGTGCCCGCCCTGCTTTATGCGCTGACGCGGCCCAAATGACTTTTTGTAAAATCGCGCTTGTTCAGATTCATTTCTACTCATAGAGGGCATAGAAAACGTTCCGTCTCGCAGTTATTCAAAAACACGGCAGGCCTGCCCTGCATACTTGATGGAACGGCGGCGTAAATCGATCCAACTTGAAACTTTCCATCGCATTTAGCCCAATACCCTGCACGCTTAGTGGGGTCCTTTTTCATGACATGCGGCATCATCACCATTCGGCCCTGCATATCCTGACTGTTTAACTATGGCAGCATGTTTTTTGATGCTTTCTTGGTATCAGCGCGAATGCCCAATGTTCATATCGTACACATGTTATATCCACCTACCTGGTGCTTCGCATGGAACATGCTGGATTCGGTATGTGCACAGTAGAGGAGTGAGCTGCTGGTGCCCACGGCAAATCATGTCCTAGCAACCGCGGCCCAATTTGTAGTGGCGCTGTACCGGAGGGTTCCAAGGAAATATAGGGATGCGACAGTATAATAGAGTTAACTAAAAAAAAAAGAACGAATTGTATGATTAAACTATGCCCTAAACGTAGACATATCGGGTTTGATTTGATTTCCTTGAGCCTGGGCTTTGTAGACTGTTTAATAGCCTCTGTGAAGGATGGTAGGGTAACCTATGCAGACGACGAAAAGCGCCTCATCTCCATAGTGTGAGGTTTGAAAAACCGTTGTCAGCGAAACCAAGAAAATAAGCAATGATTGATAGTGTTGATTCCAACAATTTTTGGTTCCGTCTGCCGCAATGGTGTTTACTATGGTAACATGTTACCGCCATTACCGTGAATAAAAACAAACAGTGGTAGTTCGGCAAATTACTGAGCATGCTCATACTAAAATTACTTGCGTACGGACGTCGCGGGACCATGTGTTGTGTTTTACATATACGGGATCAGTGGAACAATATTAGAAATTTGCGTCGGGTTAAAATTCCGCAGGGTCATCGCAAAGTAAAAAGTTATACAGGGCTTCAAAAAAAAGTTTGGTAAAGAAAACTGCGGCACCACCACAGGTAGCCAATTAACTTGCAGTCCTGCATATTCCAACAAGGAAGCGGGTTACTGTGCTAGCCCCTAAAAAAACTAAAGCTCTTGATCCATTGCAACTGCCGGAAGATAGGTGCACACGCGGTTTCATGAGGGTTTACAGTGTAGAGATTGAAGAATATGTTCGCGCGTTTTTCGTACTGCGACTGCCCTCCTTCTACCTGGTATTTTGGACTCCGCTGGAAAGGCAGTAAGCCCGTTACTAACTAGTAATTTTGCGCACCAGAATCCTATATATTTTATCGGCAATTTGCTTTTCCCTTCAGCTGTATTGATCCTGCGCTGCCATCAGCGCGGAGGCATAAGGCTTCGTCAAAGAAGTTTTAACCAGCGCGGTTTCATTAAGCTTAGAGTTCTCTTGCTGCAAGAAGCTATTAACATCCATCGTGGAGAAGGACAGTGGAGTGCTATACGGACAGCCGGCTGGCCGACGGCATCAAAATGTTGGAACTGCGTTGATGTCGCCCATTATTTCCACTGGCCATTGGAGATCCTCAAGAGCCAGTTCATAGTTTTTGATATATGTTTGTGAAACGCAAGAGGAACAACGAAATTCTTCTGCCTCTCTGCCACCGCTCTCTCGTATTTCCCCTTTGGGCAAACAGAACTCCTAAGTTTAAATATTGGGAACCGTCTTCTTTGCTTTTATTTGCACTATCTTTGCTCCGGGGAAGACCATCAAAGAATACAGGGTACAATTAGTTTGTTAACTACTTGCTTTGCCTCAATCCTCTAGCTCATACGAAAGGTGCATTGCAACAATCAGCCACAGAAACTTTCCAGGAAGTCCTCGTGAATGAGCCCCACGCACTTTAAGGGAATTTTTCAAGAGCCGCCACTCATGTTCCGCTGCCTTACCAAACGCGGTGGAGACCCGCCGTCTTCAAAGGAAGGTTGTCTATTATGAAACCAAAGCGCAAATGTGGAGACGCCTGAGGTTGGCGCGAAACCTTTCCCTAAGCGACTACCTCGCTCTTTTATTGTCTTTTTCCGGCGACTCCAGAGCTGCAGCATTTTATTCCACCTTTTTATAATAACCGTTTTTTCCCATAATCGGAGTTTCAGGTTATTTTCTGGAGCGTACCTTTAATTGTGTATATCACGACCCATCCAAAATTAGAAAGTTTTCTTATTCGTGGAAAAATAATTATCCAAATGTAGCTCTCCGACGCAAATCTTTATTAAAGGACACCGGTTAAAATACCTTATCATCAAAAATCTCTTGATGCCAACTGACATTCATCAGGTCACAACGGTTTTGCAAAGTAGCTCTATAGAGCAAGACTTTTAAACACTTAAGCTTAGGTTGCTGGTTAAAAGAGATTTATGCATATGGCCAATAATAAAAAGTAATTCCCTACCTGCAAAAATTAGGATATATCCTTGATAATGCTTTCGATCCACGGCGGCCATCCATACACTTGTTTTTAGCAAGATGGTTGTATTACTCTTGTGTTTTAGCGCTTAAATATAAACATTGGGGATGCACAAATGTTGGCACGTGTAAACAACATTTATTGTAATGATGTTATGGATTTATTCTTTTAGCCAAACGACAAAGCGCGTGCAGCTTCCTTTAAACTGGTATTTTCATGATAACTCCAGCGTTTGAATAGTTTGCTACTAGTTAGGAAGCAACACTTTGCGGCAGAACGATTTTACGCGCAATCCACGAAGTTGCCGACGCCTGCGCGTTGTGCTCTACTGAACACGATTCATGAGCCTTATTCAGCTGCCGCTAGCCACAATATGGGAGTGGATCATTTGGGCACCTTCAAGCCAATTCAACAACAATCTAGTATATAGTATGGCCATGCTCATTCCTTCATTAGTTTATATTAATTCTACCGTTTTGCATATGCGCGCCAAAAAGGATTTCCAGTGAATAATGAGAATTTGCATGTTGGATCTGGCCTGCAATAGTTCCCCACGAAAATCAACACATATTTGCCAAACGCCAAAAGTGAACCTACCCGAGGATTCACTTTACTGCAATGGGTACTTTTTGTGCAAAGCTTTTCCATGTACTTGCGTGCGTATAAAGAAAATTATGAATGTTATTTTGTAGCGAGTTCTAGTTTTGTATAATTTTTAGAAAGCGCCTTTTAATAAGTAAAACTGTTCTGCATAAAAAAAAATACCAGACACGGCTAAACATTTAAACTGTTCCGATATATCTTTTGTCAGTCAATCGAGCGAAAAAGACGTTGAGTCATGATGTGTACAATCCAATAACCCACCAAAGCTTTCAGCCCCTAGCAAGCTAAAAGGTTTTTATGGGGTACGAAGTCAAATTGTATAAAGCGTGTGAGCTCATTTTGATTTACTTCCACAGTAATGCGTCCCACCACCGGTCGAGCCTCCTGTACCAGGAGCGATGTGCGAACAGCAGCTCTCTGTCTTCTGTGTGTGATTAATTGCCATAGCAATCCCTAGTATAGCCCAAAGCCTTCTCCTTTTATATCACATTTTACATCACCCTCTGCGGTCATTCTTGTATTAACAAAATGATGTTTTTTTTTTGAACATGTTTGTACGTTGACTGCAAATCCCCAAGGTTTTGGTAATTTCACGTATATGACCTCAACCGTCATAACAGTGCCAAAGCCAATGTGTTGCCCAGCCCTCAAGATGCCAGCAAAACTGTTCACCACTGTCAGAGATAAAACACTGATGGATTAGTTCGCGCCTAAACGTTTCTATATGCATGTGGTTATAGTGCGTCTCCATGTACATGTGGGCTGTGCTTACTCCAGATTGTTTTGCTCACCTTTTTTTAACCTTCCCAAAGAAACATGCTACCATACAACAAAACTTATCCGCTCATAAGTCACCTCCCCGCCCAACCACTGCAGTGGAGCAGCTCCAACGCAAAGAGCCTTTCACGACTAAAGTAGTTTCGTTAAAGAAGACTACTGGGAAGAACATGATGTTCGTTAGTGTATCTTCCGCCATCTGAGTCGTTGTCGTATTCTTTCAAACCTTTTCACAGAGTGATCCTTTTATTTCTTACATACACCATTTGTAAAGCTATCGTGCCTGTGCACCCCGATCGACAAATTCTTGGTAGCCTGGTCCATGAGGCACATAAAACCCTGTGACCAGGCAATCCGTATGAGTGCGGGTTTTTGCTGCCCCTAGTGTCAGCCGCAAGCGATCTGGAATAAATCAGCTACTCGATTGTGTTTACACATAAAAAAATTTCGGGGGCAGTAATTGAAAACCTAGAGCTCACAGGTACTCAAGTTCAAAGAGTTACTCGGACATTAACAAAGGCTCCATTATTAATGCAGTGCTGTCATGAGTCAATGTGTATCTGCAAATTCTTAATCTTTAATGACCCCACCTTTTCAATTATCGCATAATCCAAACCGATGTTGTAAACGACTGTTTTTCCATAGCTGCCATTTGAAAAAGTGTTTTCTGCTTTGCGAATTTTTGTTTTTGCTGACACTGGCGTACCGTGAGCAGTCTGCGCCTATATTTCACACGTGGCAATGCCCAAATACACTAATTCCGGCAACCCCAATCATGGGTCGTTGCACAGGCTAGAAAAACCTCGGTCATAAAATTCACCTTACCAGAATATCTGCTATAAAGCATGGGTAAAGATGCAAGGTCTAATTGCGTTACAGATCTTTGCAAATCCGGTATGGGTGAGAGTACATGCTTTACCTTTGATAAAAGGCTTGGCGCACATATGTTTTTCATTGAGTGGATTCATATACCTGTGCCTCAAGGCGGTAGCACCCTCTACAGTAGTTTGGCTCCTGCTTGAATGTGACCATAAGCTATTTTCTGAAAAAAAACTGCGGTTTTCGCTTCGCTCGTGTTGCGTTGCGGTGGGAATATTCAAAAAAGTAAGGTGCTCTGGGTAGCACGAACACGGGTAGGCCCTTTGCCTCACTACATGTGGTTCGCGCGGCAGGGCATCCAGGAATTTGATGACCCTTCTGGTTTGTTGTGTGAATACAAAAAGTGATATTCTCTGTCTGTCCCCAAATATCGGTCCTCCACTAACAAAGTAACAAAACAAAGAGTTTCAAAAAATTTGCTCCGCCATAGAAAAGAAAATCGTTGAAATTGTTACTTTCAGCCTTTTTTCCGGTGCTTCGTAGGAGCCATTAAAATAATTCGTGGTTTGCTCTTTATTATGTCTAAACACATGCTCATGTTCGCACAAAATAAATTATATGCTACCCACCAACGGTGGTCCACAACTATGGCATGTCGGATGCGGTTAAGGCAGATAGACACCACGTGTGACGCGCAGTGGGTGCGTATCAATAATAGTAAATCAAGCATGCCTGTCGCTTTGCATATTTCATCAGGGGGCAAATACACTCCTATGGAAGTGCGATTGGAATTATTTCGAAACCTTCATAAGCGGGTATCCTTCTTTCTTTCTGCTGTACCACAGAATCTATGCGGGTCGAATGTGTTCTGCGTTTTCTTACTTCGGTTTTTGAGGGCAACACGTAGGCCGAAGCTTCTGAGTTCCCTCATGTTTTATTTCATGTCCGTATATTCATCCTTGTGTGATGTTTTTAGCTTCAGGCAATTGCAGGCAAATATGAGGGGGAAGCCAGTCCGTCAGTGTTTCCACTTCGCCTGCGGTGGAGTGATCTTCTCAGGAGTAATGGTATGAATTTTGCGTATCAAATGGGGGGTGTTTTCCAAAGCGTCGGTTTAGAAGCTAAGCCACGTCCAATTGCTGCCTCGATGACAGCCGACGGTGGAGATGCGCCTATACCCGAAAAGAACCGAAAGCCTCGCACGCAAGGGAGTTCGTATTGCCATCGCTTTCCAAACACTCGGATCTCACGCCCTGGATAGCCACGAGGAAAGTCAATGCTTAAAGCAGATTATCTGTGTTAGCGGCCGACTAGCTTATCAGCGAAACCCCAGGACCGTTGGATTGCACGAAAAACAGACCTACGGCCTTTCTGTTTTTCTATGCGCTTTTTGCATTTCCAATGGCTCGCCTATGAGGTTAACATCGCTGATATAACCGCTCAACCGAGCATGCCATAAACGCCAACGGTTTGCTACGGTCTGAGTTGTTGTGGTCTATTTATCGTTACACTAAATAAAGATGATGGACGTGAACTATTGTTATTTTAGAGTACTTTATGTTATTGGCACAGAATTGTCTTAAGATTGCTTTAATATATTGATGTTCGTGTTGGGTCAAGGTCACGTAAGTTGATGGAAAACAGCTGCCAAGTTGCAAGGTGAAGCTAGTCAAATAACCCTTTGCAAAATATATAACCATTTATTTTTAAAAGCTAGAGGCAGCTCGTGGCAGCGGCCTACAGCCCAGGAACAGCGTAACGCAGCCCTGCACTCCCTTGGTGGTCGGCTAGTTTTCACCTTGGTCGGAACTTTTAAACGATACTTTATTCAACCCTTTTAATGTAAAGACCTTTAAACTAAGTATAGTTTGCTTTAAAGTTCTAGCATCCTGCTTGAAAGACCCCAAGAGCTGTGCAAATACGCATTGCGGGATCTCTGACATTTGGGTGTAGGGTTTGGTCTTCTCGTAGGAGAAAAAAGGCACTCGACGGGAAAGCCCAATCGCTACATATTTAAAATTATTTTATTCATTTTACGAAGCCTGCTACTGCGACCTGCTTTTTCTTGGGGGCATTTTACAGTGACAAGCGGATAGAATAGAATGCACAGAGGTTCTAAACTCTCAGTGGATCTGACAGTTATGCAGCCGTCCTAAGGGCCTCAGATGCTATTCTGTTGGATAAATGCCTGAATATCAATGTCCGAAGTGCATAGAGTGGGTTTCTCAACTGGCTAGATTGCCAATGGCACCTGGGATGGCTGATAGTGAAATCGTCAAGGTCCATTGCATTGGCGTTTTTGTGTCCCCCCTGTTGAGACGTGCAAAGCCGCCTGTCTGTAATTAGGTCAATCGAGAACAGCTTTTACAATCTAGTGGCCAATGGGGCCACGTGAACAAAGTTCTAACGTTTGTACGCCGGCCTCATTGGGGGTCCTCCTAGCAAGGAATTTCTCATTGCTGTTTGAATGGCACGTTCTACAGGTAGTTTCACCGTGAAAGATTTATGCTTTACTGGTTTACGTGTCACCTAAGCAAAGGAAAAAAGAAACCGTGAATCAACGTGCGAACGACAGATTTCTGAAATGTCGCTGAGCATGCCGATGGCCCAGGTATGAGAGACAAACCAAATTGAAACCTGAATGCGAATGCCCTGATTTCAATCATGAATTCAAGGAACCATATCTGACGTGTTGCGGTATAAAGTTCGATAAGTGCATCGAATTCTCTGAAGGACCGCCTGGGGATGAAGATCGCGACGATTCTCGCCATCAGTATTTTGATTCGTGTGAACTACTTCGGGTAGAGGCCGGGTGGAGTTTTAGCAGTTTAAGGCTTTCGCGTTTTGGTGTGCTCCTTTTTGATCCCTTCGGAGCCGCCTGCCGCTGATTAGGGAAATTGGGGAGGGTTCTTACAATTTTGGTGGATGTCTAGAGTAAATTCAAGGAGTATCAAGGTGGAGGTACAGCACAGCCATAGGGGCTGTAGTAGCAAGAATTTCGAAGTTGAGGTGAAGAACAAGTTTTTTTTGACAAATTGGGCTTGAAATATTCATTAGTTATTATTGTCTGTTTAAGGTATGACAAGGTATGAAGAAAGGGCCCCCTAATTTAAAGGAAGTTGCACTTTGTAGAGCGGCTAGGCACGCCTGAGGGCCAGGCGAGTGTTTGACTACAAATCCGTGATATAAGGAGTTCTAGTTATTCAAGCTAATTATTCGAGAAAGGTAGTAAGGAAAGTGGCTGCATCAAACCCAGGGGGTCCTACGGACGCTCTGAAGAGGAGTTGCTGATGGGGACTTCAGGCGAATCCGCCGAGCGGTGGTTTGAGGTGCATGAACGAATTGTCGTAGGGCAAGAAAATACTGTGGAAGACTCAAAACATAGAAAATCTGACATTGGAAGGGAAAGCGTCGGCAGGCCGCACACAGAAGTACGAGCAATGTGTCGGGAGTAACAATGGACAGCAGCTACGCCCGTCCTACAAGACTACTTGAAAGGGTCTCAACTCTTCCGCAGGCAGGCAATATTTTGCGGAGGTTAGCCAGAAAGGATGGCACACCAACGACACCGTCTCAGGAGCCAGGAGAGGTGCGAGAGGAGCTGGAAAGGGGCGTTATGCTAAGGGCAACTGCCCCAAATGCTGCCATAAGGCTGAAGATTCCAATAACCTGTGGTTTATCGAATAAATTCGGGGACAGACGACGGGAGCGACATGGGGCCAGATGTTCTACGGGAGCATCCCAGCACGGCCAACAGAGACTATTCGAAGGTCCGCCTTCGACATTCGATGGCACACAACCGAGGCACTTGCTAAGCATTGAGGGACGTTACTATGACTTTATGGGGTATTCAAAAGAAGAGAAGGTTTTGGATGCTACTATCAGATTGGAGGGAAAGGCCTTGGGGTACTGGTGCGCGCTGGAGCATGGTGACCCTCAGTTTCTACCGGTTAACTGGGAAGGGTTTAAGTTATTTATGCTGGACGGTTTCAGCCGACAAACAGTAGGTACTGCGATTAGGCGGTTACAGCAGATTGAGTATAAGGCTGACGTCGATGAGGTGGCAGACCAATTCGCTAAGGTCCTGGCTGAAGGGGAGTTTCCATCCCCGGAAATGTTGAAGGTCCTCTTCTTAAGTATATTTCCGTATCGCTTGGTGGGAGGGGAGATGGAGGCAGAGCCGGCTAGTTGGATTCAGGCAATGGGCTTATTAAGAAGAAAGCTGGAAAAAGGGCAAGGCCATGCACTGCAGTAGTATAGCATGGAGAGTGATAAGCGCCGCAGGGACGTAACATACCACCTCGAACACAATAAAGCCGGAGGGGTACCGCTTCGTGGATGTAGGCAGGAGCAACAGGTCTACAGAGATTTGAGGGCAAAGGGCAGGAACCTAAGACGCAATTGTAGACTACAAGGACTACGCTACTAGGAGGCACCCAGTTCCTGAGAGGCGAAGGGAGACCAACGGGCAAGAGGTGATCATGTGCTATGCTTGTGGTGGTGACGAGCACAGGGCTAGAGACTGTAGCAACGGCATTATGTCTGCCAACAGGGAGGGGCAGGGGTGCCGGAAGTGCGGGGCAAACAGAAACTAAGCTGCCGTGTGCCCTAGACAGATTGACTACACGCAGAACATTTCCAGGGCATCAGCTCTCAAAGTGGCTAAAGGCGAGGTCTGTATATTTAGAAGACAGGGAAACGGACAAGCCTAGCTGGCGAGGTGTACTACCAATCTAGACTTATAATACAGTCCATTAGCGCTAGAAGGAAGACGAAGACTACTAACAGCCACTAGGGCAGCATTTCGACAATTCTTCTAATTGGTGGAGCCATGTATCAAACAAAGGCAGACGGAGACAACGTAGGTATTAGTACACGAGGGACTGGTTCAGTAGATAGTTCCAATAAGATTGTGACTCTGTGTTCTTTGTCTCCTGGGAAGGGTGGTCAGAAGGACAAATTGGGGAAACAAGAGGGATCAAGTTCGCTACTACGTAAAAGGAAGTCAGGAAAAAGACCGTTTAGTGATTAAGCACGCTAGAGTCGGCCAGTGACACAAATAAAATTGTGAAGCCGTGCTCTTTACATGCTGAAAATAAGCACCACGAAAATGAATCAAAACTGTGCGAGAAATTCACACCATGTTTAAATATAACGAAGAACAGGCGTGAAATCGAAGGAAAAAAAACCCGGAAAGGATTAAAAAAGCGAAGAATTCGAGTACGCATCAACAGAATTAGAAGGGAGTAAATTGGCTTGACAAAATCATCCTACATTGGCGTCGCACGCAAGCTGGGAACAGAAGTACAAATCCAATAAATTCAAAATAATGGATTTTACAAGGGTTGCATCAGACAGCTGGCAGAATTTGAACCAAGATGGTAACATGGTTAGTCAAGAGAAATTCGAAGAATTGCAGGACAGGGGTTCAAAGATGCCACAGAATATCAAGAGTACCAAGTATCCTAAAGCCAGCGAAGGCCTACTAAATGGTTATATTTTCGCAGCATTGAAAGCGGGAGGTTCAGTGTGGTTACTAGGAGTTCGAGTAGCTGAAGATCGATATGAGCCGCTGGTGGACACCGGTGCTAGGCGATCTTTTGTCGCTCCAAGCGTTGTCGTGCAAACTCAGTGGCCTACAAAAGAATTAGACATTACAATTAAATATATGGTGGCATCGGGCCACGAGTTACACGTGGAGAAGGTGATGAACTCAGCTAAATTTGCAGGGGCGATTTGCGCACCAGTGTGGATTGATTATTTCCATAAGTTCCTTACCGTACCCTATAATACTGGGGCTGCACTTGAAACAGCAAGAATCTATCGTTTAAGACTTTAAATTGTCCAATTTAATTAAATGGCACAATGCAAACGGTGGTTATATTACCTGTTGATGTGAATGGTGGAAACAAATTCGATTTAGGAGAAGAAATATTTGAAGTACCTGAAGATAAACAGGATGAACAACTACCAGCCGAAGCTAGATCACAGATGGAAGGGGATGTTCAACGTTTGGTAACAGAAAAAGCCACGCACTTTGTAAGGCCGACACCGAGGGGATACAGAAGGTACAAGAATATTCACAAAACAGTACCTAGTAAAAGACTGTTGACTGAACTGAAACAAAAGCAAGCCAAACGCCAACTACAGCCCGATAGTTTACAATTAGTTAATAGAGTAACAAATGCAGGCAATGACGCTGTGGCAATTTTGGATAAGGGCCGAAGTTCCCTTGAGAACGCCGACAAGACTGCATTGATTCATCGTGACAAAAGATCCATGGTTGATGTGATGGAGGTGGAATGTGCAGCGGTAACAGAATGCCAAAGGCGTACATATTTGAAATTAGAAGCATGGATTAAAGGGGAATGACATAACTGTCGTGTATTAATTAGAGAATGTATTTGCAAATACTAGGAGACCTTCATGGATGGCCTACCCCGAGTAATCTAAACGTACCCAGCAGTTTCCTATAGCTCTAGGTAGTGGAGAATATTTTTAGCTGGAGCGGCTAGATACAGCCAGCTTCTATCTGTTACTCCAATCTTGATACGAGGAACAGAAACGCCCTAAGTTATCAGCTCTATCAGGACTCTAGAGTAAACGCCTTAATCCTTAGGGAAAATCACAGTTCATCTTTTCTTTTCTGTGTTTGACACTATTTCTGTCTGTCTCTCTCGCTTCCGCTTTCCTAACGAAAGAGCGGGATGCGTTGCTGCTCCAAGGAGGACGTAGCTAGCCAACCTAAACTCACACACACCGGCAACTCCTAACAGCAGCACCACCAGGGCAAACTCCCACTTTCTACCGTCTTCCTTTCCCTTTTGCCCGCAAGTTAATGCTTATTTCCAACGCAATCATAACAGGTTACTTCCGACCTTCGCTCCTAGCCACCTCAACCCGAAGCCGTAGGACCCCGTTTGGAGGCGCTAGCTGCCTCACCCCATAACCCAAACTAAACAGAACACATTTTAAACGAAATAATCCTTCAACCTTTTAGAAGCCGTTTCCTCATGTACCCACCTTTTAGAGTCCCGATCCTTACCCCACGCTGAGATTGATGTCCCACCTAACAGCCATGCACAATATCTTAGCTAGATCTGTTCTACTCATAGGAACTCTTTTACAGGACATCTTAGTTTAATTAATTCACCAGATCTACCCTAAACCATACTTAAAACCGGCTAGCCAATACACTAGCCGGACCCTCGAGTCTCTCCCAGCAGTGTCTCTACACAGCTCCAACCGGCCTCCGACACCACTGCCGAAGTATAGAACGTCATGCGAACGGCCGTAACTCCTTCATAATTTGGAACACACTTTGTTTTACTACTGGCATACCCCAAACCGCAAAATCATTTAGTAACCATACCCAAACCCACATTCGTAAAACCCAAACCTCCTTCCCGGCCCCAACCCACCAAGAGCGTCGCAGGGACCCATTATTAGCTCAAACCCGTATTTTTTGGCCTATATGTTAGTGTGTTCACAAACAGGCATTTCTCAGGAACCACGACAAATCCTTGGTTTCTCTAGTTAGTCGCTCCTTTCGTCTCACCAGCCCACTCAGCGACCTAACCATTGCACCGCCGCCATCAGGAAGCATGTACCGCAGCATTACAGGGTCACCAAGACCCCGTTCCCATTTTAGCATTAAAATTAAATACTTTCCCTTTAACTCACGAGACAATTAAATCACAATACACTAATATCACTACAGAATGCTTTCCTCAAATCAACCATCTCCAAGCCAACCTCCAGCCACAGCCGACTCCATGCTAACTTTGCCTACATATAACCACTACTTCCTGGTATACCGATTTAGGTAATCATAAAGCACACAGTTATACATGTTCCCACTCGCTAGGTGGTCTTTCACGATAAATACACTCAAATCTACCATCCCAGACACCGCAGCCATACAGAACATCTTAGGCTAAGACCAAGAAACTGGACACATCGTGCGGCCGCTCTCTAGGCCCTCCCCACCTTAGTAGCCCAGACCGGAAAAGTTCATGACCACTTCCCAGCATAATTTACGTTAATGCAACACGGAATCCACACCGCACCCGGCACCCTTAGCCCAATCCCATAAACGATCTCATAAGATTCCTATGACAATTCTGTAGCTAACCCACACCCTCCCTAGCACCCAAAAAACTCTCCAGCACCCTCCCTATCCCAGTTGAAGCTACTTACCTCGTACAGCAAGCCCACTCGCTGTCCTACTACTCCCTTAAGCACCCGATCCCCTGATAAAGACACGCTTGTCACCAACTTCGCGTAAAGGACAGCCAAAACTCGCTTCGCTTACTGCATAAAGCGCCCAGAGGTAAATTTCTGCGTGCCCCAAGCCTAGGGGAGCTAGGGCTGGCCAGGCCACGAGCTCCAGCCAGCCCATCAGCACCCTCTCAAAACCCGCGCCCTTGCTAGCCCTTCCCACCAAACGACACCTCCCTAAAAAGGCCCTCAAATAACCCCATTACCCCCAATCGCCAGGCCTTAGTGCCTAAACCTATAACCCCTCAACCCTGCACGCCTTACGGAGAACCTAAAAAAGCACACCCGAACCCAGACCCATACTCGCCATTGGAGCGTCCCCTCAAGGTGGCAAACCCACGCCCAATCCCTATGGTCCAAAGAATAACCCGAAACCCTTCAAGGTGCAAAGCCAGCCCAACCCCATGCTACAAGTGAAACAACCCTCACTCCTTGAGCCGGCTGAGTCACCCATTAGGGCCGGAGTCGCCTAAAATAGTTGAGAGTCTCTGCAGCAAAGCCCTGCAGGCAGCAAGGCGCTTAGAGGGCCCAACAGGCAAAACGAGCAAACCCTGAAGTTGTACACATCATCCAGGAGTACCGCGTAAACGAATTATAAGCACATACTCACACTAGTACCAGGCAAAATACCACGTAAAGGGGCAATCTATCGACTAGTACCTGAGGAACTAGAGGCACAGGTACAACTTTTAAAGCGGCCTAAGGAGGCCATGTGACGTTCTCTCCTTTTGCAGCTCCGTCAATGGTGGTCACCAAGAGGGATGATGGCTCTCGGAAACAATATCGAATAATAATTAATTATCAGGTACTCAACTCAATGACATTATCCCCAGAATTCCTTTTGCCTACGATACAAGACAATTTAGACTTAATACATGCCGCTCAAGTATTTACTGCAAGCGACATGGAACAAGGCATCCATCAAATTAGCCTCGAGCTTAAGGACCAAGACCAGACTGCAGTCGGAACATGTATGGGGCAGTATGACTTTAAGGCGATGCCGTTTGAGTTACGGAAAGCACGAGGAACTTTTAAATCGCTGATGAATCATATGTTCTTTGGCTTATTGGAAACATGTGTGTGAACCCTCCCTACTATTCCTAATTAAGGATCGGCGGCTCCTAAGGGATCTATAAGGAGCAAAGGGAAAGGCGAAAACGTTAAACCATTCAAACGCTACGAGCGGCTGTTCTAGACTCCCAATGACGATCTCGGCAGCCTGATAACCTGTAATATAGAGGCGCTTGCAACATATAGACATATATGTTCACTTTTACCGTTTGCCCTCACACGCTGGGATTGAAGCATTCCAGGACTTGCCAAAAGCGTTGCTGCTTTTTACAAAGCAAGGCTCCCAGAAAAAGATCAGCTTCTTAATGCCAAACTCTAATACAATGAATAATAATATCAATTAGTCTTAAGTATAACTGAGGAACGCTAGTATCGCAACGAATACCTTTGGGACAGAACGAATTCGTGATCTCACTGTGCCTCGATATCTGCCAGGCTTATCTAGCCGCTCTCTGACATCCACCGGCTCTTG
Organism: Eimeria nieschulzi; assembly: GCA_000826945.1. Lineage (NCBI taxonomy): Eukaryota > Apicomplexa > Conoidasida > Eucoccidiorida > Eimeriidae > Eimeria > Eimeria nieschulzi. Next base: position 29,722 of record JRZD01029924.1, on the reverse strand, counting down.
CTAGACAAACTCTAGCTGAATGCAATTTTACTTCAAAATGTTTAAGCTTTTATTGCACGAGAAAAGCCATAACGAAAGTTCTGAACAAAGATCAGGAGCTGCCAACCCCTGAGGGATCGCAAGTCTCAACACACTCTGTTCCGAGGCTTTCAGCTGCTTTCCTAAGCTGCGTTCAGCCCTTAAACATCATGGGCTTAGGTTAGCTAATCAAGTTCTCAATCACCGTCAACAATTAACTCAGAAGCGTATAAGCCTCAACATGTGAAGCCTTGGTTCTGACACAACAGCAAAATACATGGACAAAACCCTCATAATCCTTTAACGATAAGACAACCAACTATAGAAAAACCCCGTAACCTATTGTTACTTATTTCTAACCAACATATAAGTGCATACGTGAAACGAAACAACAGCACGGCGCAGGCTCAGTGCTTGAGACAAGCACGCCTGAGTTGTGATTGTAGTGAAGCTCACTGCAAAAGGGGTAATAGTGTACCTTGATGATCTTTTGGTTTACAGTTCAAACCTCCAATGTCATGCCAGGCCACGTGACAAAATGTTATTTACCTTGGAGATAAACAAGATGAACTCCAAGGTCTCTAAGTGTACATTTGGAGCGTCCTCAATTGAGGACTTGGCTTACAAGGTGGAAGCGGAAGGTATCACCCCAAGTTCTTCTAAAATTCAAGCGATCTCTATCTGGCGTGAAGAGCTGCAGTTCGGCACACAAGTGGAGCAATTCTTAGGAACCAGTAATCAGTGTCGTAATTTTATGGGGGCGAAGTTTGCAGAGATAGCAAGACCATTAATTGAGTTAACCAAGAAGGGGACAGAATTTATCTGGTGAGCAGAACACACAGCGGCAGTTAAGGCCCTAAAGGACAAACTGGTGAACTACGTGATTCTACAAATTCCAGAGATAAGCAAGCCCTATAGCTCGAGACCGATGCATGAGGTTATGCAGTGGGTGCAGTATTTGAAAAAAAAGCAAACCACTGGGATTCCTAATCAAAAACATATCTCCAGCTGAACAACGTTACTATACCTATGATCGAGAACTGCTCGCATTAATAAGCGCTTTAGAGAAGTGGAGAAGATTATTAACAGCGGATGGTCCTGTATATACCAATCATAGAGGCGTGCAGTATTTGCATCCAGTTAAGGGAGACAAGTACGCACGCCGAAGGGTGGCAAGGTGGTTGATTTTCTTGGCAGACTTCAAGAACTTGAAGCTTGAATATTATGCAGGTTCCAACAATGTTGCGGCAGATGCTTCATCGCGTCATCCTGCACACCAACAGGAAGATCCAGAAGTGCAAGAAAAGCAGGAGATCAACATGGCATCAGCAACTCTCGACAAAGTGTCATTCGCTGTCACAAAATGACGAGAGCGACAACAGCAACAGCACACGCTATCGATGAGCAACCGTCTCGGATTTACAACAGAAGCGTACAGCAACCCATAAGCTCAATGTTGGTGGTGAACAGTGGGTCCGTGCACCAGAGGAATGCACTATTTTTGGTGATATTTACATACGCGCAGGTCAACAGAAAGACGTCATTCTGTGGGATGCAATAAAGTCAGTGAGGCGTGAATGTAAAGTTAAAGAAAACATACTGTTTAGTTTCCTGCAAAGGCTATGCCGTACATGCGTTCCTTGAGCCGTTCAGAGAAAACAGCATGTTTTTTACCAATGTCACGATCACCCTACCGCAGGACACATGGGACTCCACACGCCTTACAACATGCTAGGGCGTCTGTACTATTGGCCAGGCATTCGGAACTATGCATGCATCTACATTGAGTCATGCTTTCGTTGGAAAGCAGCAAAATCAATTAGCACAAAGCTTGCAGGACTACTACAATCTCTAAAAATCTCAGCAAGACTGGCGAATGTATTTTTAGATTTCATCACAGACGTACCCGCAATAAAGAAGGAAAATAACGCTATACTCACGTTGGTGGAAACGATAAACAAGATGGCACATTTGATTCCTACGCAATCAACGGTAACAGCAGAAGGCGTAGTTTCTTTACTAGCTAACCGCTTAGTGCTGTATCACGGACTACCCGCAGTACTGGTTTGTGGTCGCGATCCTCGATTCGCAGCTGAAGCGTGGGAGCTACTGTGCAAGCGGCTCGACATCATGACGGCATTATCTAATTCATGGCATCCGGAATCAGATGGGCAGACAGAGTGAGTGCACAGGGCAATAAAAGAAGTTTTACGCACATGCGTTCAAAGTGACGAAAATGCATGGGAGGATATAATCCCAGCAGGTCAGTTGATGTACCACTGCACTGTACATAATAGCACAGGGCTTACTCCCTTTGAGGTGATGGTCAGTGAAAATCCATTGCGTGCACCAGATCTGGACATCGTTGATGAATTATCTCCAAATCTCTGTCCGCAAATGATGAAGCTCTTATAACAGTTTGTTGATCGTGCAGCTGCGCACATCATTGAGGCACAGGCAGCAAAACAGCACTACGCAAACAAAAACAGTAAGAATGTGCAATTTAGAGTAGAAGACAAGGTCTGGCGTTCTACAAGGCACTGCAACCAAAAGGGACAGCTTTTCCACCGCGTTTCATGAAACCCTGTCGTCTGATACCTGGGAATAGAAAAGCTGCTTACCGTATTAAGTTCCATCTATGACGCAGCATCCTGTTCTCTATGTGTCTGTTCTTCGGCGAGACAAGCCAAGGCCACACGGCATGGGAGAAGTTGAAGGCTGGGATCCCCTAGTGCCGTAGCAAAGCGCCGAAGTTCCATTCTGTAGAGTAGAGTACATTTTAGATTTATTGATAAATGATCAAAATGAATAGGTTTTGGTGAAATGGAAAGGTTTTCCTTAGTCTGCGGCCTTATAGGAGGCTTTGGAACACCTCGAAGGCAGCAAGGCTCTACTGCGTTCATTTAGAGCTTCGTGAACCCGACAGGCCAACCAAAGAAAAATGCAAAGGAAAGCTCAAAATAAGGAGAACTGATTTGTTTCTGCCTTGCATCTGCTCAAGAAAACGGGGGAGCAGGCAGGCTGACCCCTGTCACTGCGAATGCAGTACTCGGAGAAGGTGTTCAAATGCACGAGTTAGATGCTCTGGAAAAAAGTAATTTATCTTCATGGGAGATTGCATAAATTTGACAGTTTGTAAGGGAACCAAGGCATATAAAGAGTATCATGGTGTGTCTGTAGATTGGAGGTTCGATGGGGCTGGCAGCTGGTTTTGTTATGCCAGAATGTCCTTTGTTTTTCCTCTGATCCTATATGCGTACTAAATCAAAGTTAAAAATAATTTGTTAAATACATATAGTGGGGAATTAGTTCTTTTTGAAAAGAGGGGGCAATTGAAGTGAACTTACTACAATCACGGATCAGGCCTGCTTGTCCTACACATTGAGCCTGCGCCGTGCTCTTGTTTCGCTTGATGTATGCATTTGAATGTTGATTACGAATACGCAACATTACGCTAAAAAGTTGTTTTCTTTGTTGTGTTATTATTGAGGGATTATAAGGGTTTTCTCTACGTACTTCGGTGTTGTGTCAGACTCATGGCTTCATATGTTGAGGCTTATATGGTTCTAAGTTATATGTTGATGTTATTTGAGATATTGATTTAATAGATTAAACCCATGATCGTTAAGGGCTGAAAGCAGCTTAGGACTGCAGCTGAAAACCTTGGAACAGAGTGTGTGGAGGCTTGCGATCCCTTAGCGGTTTGCAGCTCCTGATTTTCGGTCTGAACTTTTGTTATGTCCTTACTCGTGCAATAAGAACTTAGACATTTTGAATTAAACCTGTATTAAGCTAGAGTTTGTCTAGAAAGCGCCGGTGGATGTTAGAGATGAGCCGGATAAGCCTGGAAGATATCAAGGCACAGTGGGGTAAAGAATTGGTTCTGTCCCACTGGTATTCGTTGGCATGCAAGCGTTCCTAAATTATCGTTGGAATTACGTGATATTTTTATTCATGGTATTAAATGTGGACATGAAAACGTTAATCTTATTTTGAGATTTTGGACTCAGCAGCTCTTAGAATCGGAATGCTGAGGGAGACGTGCATTGTGAAAAGCAGCAACGCATTCGACAACTCTTGGAATGCTTTAAACTCATTGTGTGAGGGGAAACGGTGAAACGTAACGTATACGTTTGTATGTATCAAGTTATCAGGCCGTCGAGGTTGTCATTGGGAGTCTAACGCATCTGGTGGTCGAGTTTAAAAGACCTTCGCGTTTCCCTGTGGTCCTTTTAGATCCCTGAGAAGCCGCCTGTCCCTAATTAGGGGAATTAGGGAGGGTTCTCACATTGCGTGTTCATCCATACCTCGGTATAGGGTATTTGGTCCGTACCAGGCGTATATAGGCATATGCCTCCATTAGTCGACTCTGATTTGAAATATTTATATATGTTTCAACTTTTGTCTAGGGCCTGGGCACGGCAGATTGTACGTTTCTCGAGCTTTTAGGCTCTGCAGGGCTTGCAATAGGGTGCAGAGCGTGTCGAAGTTTCTTTAACGGCTGAGGCATTTCCTGCAGTTCTAACAAATATATATAATCCCATTAAATAAAGGGAAGCGTCGAAAGCATGCGATTGCAGCAGTGAGCAAGGGTCTACTGGCTGTCTAGATCATCATTATGAGTTTACGATAGCCGGTGGTAAAGTCAAGAAGATCCACTGGATTCAGGATTTTTGTGCTTCCTTCGGATCCCTAGGGAGCCGCCTATATTTAATTGAGAGAATTAGGGATGCTTCTCACCGTCAGCCCGACTAGACTAGGGAGTCAGCAATTGATTGTGATGGGTCGTCTGTTAGCTTTGAAGCAGTGTTCCAACAAAGCTACAAGGAAGGAGAAAATGTTACAGCATATGAATCACACGTCTTTTGCGCGCACGAGCGCAAGTGGACTGCGACGCAGTTAGAGGCAGCAGCTATTAGCTGGGAGCTGGAAACGTTCTGAACTGAACTTCACTACAATCACGGCTCAGGCGTGCTTGACTAAAGCCCCAAGCCTGCGCCGTGCTCTTAATTCTCATGATGTGCGCAACGTTCGGTTACTTGTAATTCATGTTATTTTAAAGAAATTGTGTTGAGGCTGTTTATCTATTTTGATGTTTGTGTTATGTCGTTGATATAGGACTTAAGTTTTAAAGGGTTCGCAGTTTAAAAGCGAAAGTAAAAGAGTAACTGTTTATAAAACGTGAAGCTTATGATTCATGAGGGCTGCAGGTACCTCAGGAAAGCGGCCTAAAATCTGGGAACACGGTCAGGGGGCTTTGCAGTCTCTTAGGAATTGGCTGCCCTTGATCTATGCCAGAACCTTAAATTAAGACCTTATTTACCCTTTTGAGTTTCTCTAGGTCTGAATCTTTTAAATTTATAGATGTAGAGACATCGATTGAGAAAGTCCTATAGACCTGGAAGTAAGGCCTGCGGGTTCTTAGATGTCTGGGTGTAAGGTTCCTGTTCAGTCCCAGGCGTATAAAAACATATGCCTGCATTATTTCATTGTGGCGTGATGTACAGTTTGTTATTAGTACTGTTTAAAGCACGATACGGCAAATTATATATATCTCGAAATTTTAAACTCTGCCGCCCTTGGAACAAGGCGCAGACTGTATCGGGGTTTCCTTAAGGACTGAGGCCTTTCTTGCAGTCCGTAGCATCCCAGTGTGTCAGACGAAGCGACAAATTTTGAAGTTTACAGTGCCAAAAGTGGGTTCCTCAACTATCTAGATCGTCATTGGGAGGCTAGGACAACCGGTGATAAAGTCGACGGGATCTATTGCATTCGTGTTTCCCTGGGCTCTTTACTGATCCCTAAGGAGCCGCCTTTTTCTAGTTGAGCGAATTAGAGAAGCTTCTCACACGCTCCGCCCCTACGTGGATGATATGAAAATACAACACCGTTAAGATCACGCGCCACTTTAGTGCATCCAAACAAATCGAGACAAGTCTAACCTCCTAGACCGTTAAACTATACGGTCGCAACAGATTCAATTCATTATTCAGCACTGTTAGGCGCAGGAGCTGCAGCTTGTGGACTCCCCGTGCCGCGCACCTCCTCCACTGGAGGAAGCACACCAGGAAATTGTTTTGGATTAAGTCCTCGCATCGGGTCGTGCTCTTTTCATCTTATTCGCACGAGGCAAATGAGAACTTTCCCATATTGCCGTAATTAGAGTAGGGATTCAAAAGGCTCACAGGGAGACGCTAATGGCCGGAGCCTCTCAGCCTTTGCCACCAGCTGCTTTAGATTTGCAATGACGATTTAGGCGGCCGGTTAACAAAATAAGCCTGTTGTAAATAATACCATCCAGCGTTTCAGTTAACACACAGGGATTAAGGTATTCACCAGATCACGCATCATTAGAAGAGCTGGAAACCTCTAGGGAACCTCGCGTCACTCAGCATCTGGTCTCTAAGGCTACAGAAAGTGAAATCTTACGAGTCCTGCAATCAACTGTTGTCAAACTTTAATACAACAACGAACTCAAATAGGTATACTGTAATAGCTTCACAACACGTACATAGTTTCATACATGCCTGGGATAGCACCATCCTCATCGCGATGTGGGTCTTGGTGCATGTAAGGCTAATTCTGCTTCTCTGTGGCAACCATGGGCTTACCGCTTTACTCATGAACTTAAACCACGTTTAATAAAATGTCTTTAAAGTTTTATCAACACGCAGAGCCAAGATAGAAAGTTCTGACAACAATGTGAGCTGCCCAGTGCCCATGGGACTACCAGCCTCCCGGGACCTGTTCCGGTGCTCAAGACCGCCATCTCCGGCAGCCTCTAGCCCTTACAAGTTATGGACTTTTATTTTAGAAAAACACAAACAATACATCATTTTAATTTTATATTAATTAAATATAACTAACGTTTAACATAAAAATCTTACAAAACTTGAGCACGCCACAGGCTTAATGCTTAAGTCAAACACGCGTGAGTCATGATTGTAGAGTGGTTCACTACAAAGTGCCTACTGATCTGGGTGGAGCCGCGCGTGGGCGCCCGGTCGACACTTGGAGCCTAGGATCATGCTCGGCATTAAATTGAGGTCTTGGTTATTCCCCATGGGGGTATTTGGCTGTCATGGTCGAAGAGTCGGGCAATCGGTCCATTGAAGCCCGTAGGAGGGCGAATAGGGATTACAGTATAAGTCCACGCGTATAGGACTATGTGTGTACCTGGGTGGCCATAGCCAAAAGATAGGGATGGGAATAACGTGAGCCATGAAGAGGAAGAGACTCTAACAGGAAGAAAAATTAGAGGGTAAGTGATTAAGGAAAGAGGTGACCTTTAGGGTGGAGCGAGGCCGACCTACCGATGCACGGGCGAACCCTAATCTGTGGGACACGGGTGAGAGCGTCTCTCCGTCTCGCTCCAAAAGTATTCAGTTTGCCAAGAGGGAGCGGAATAGAGAACAAGAGGAGAGTTTTTTTCTGCCAAAAAAAATGACGTGCAAAATCTTCAAATCTTGTCGCCTAACTCAACATACCAGTGTAGGGTTTGATCCTCCACACCCCTGTACGCGCAGCGACGATAACTGGAGTCAAAGGGTAACCCTAAAGCGGTGAAAGTTTGCCTGTGTTGTGAGAACCCTCCCTAATCCCCCTACTTAGGGACAGCCAACTCCTCAGAGATCCAAAAGGAGCACAGGGAAAAAGCGAAAGCCTTAAAGCACTCAAACTTGACCACCAGCTGTCCTTGACACCCAATGACGATCTAGACGGCCTGGTCACCTGCAATATAGAGACACAAGCAATATAAAAACGTATATCTTAACTTCCACCGTTTTCCCTCACACAATGGAATTGAAGCATTCCAGCAGTTGCCGAAAGCGTAGCTGCTTTTCACAAAGCACGTCTCCCTCAGCACCCCGATTCTAGGAGGTGCTGAGTCCAAAATCTCAAAATGAGATCAGCTCCTTAATGCCCAACTCTAGTACAATGAATAATAATATCATTTAATCCCAACTATAAATTAGGAACGCTTGTATCTCAAGGAATACCTTTAGAACAGAACCAATTCCTTACCCCACTGTGCCTTGATATCTGCGAGGTTTAGCTAGCCCCTCTCTGACATCCACCGGCTTTTGCTAGGCAAAATATAGCTGAATGCAACTTTAGTTCAAAATGTTTAAGCTTTTATTGCACGAGAAAAGACATAACGAAAGTTCTGACCAAAGGTCAGAAGCTGCCAACCCCTAAAGGTTTGCAAGCCCCCACACACTGTTCCGAGGCTTTCAGCTGCTTTCCTAAGCTGCGTTCAGCCCTTAAACATCATGGGTTTAAGTTCTTAGAACACGTTTTTAAACAACATCAACATATAACTCAGAACCATATAAGCCTTAACATGTGAAGCCTTGATTCTGACACAACACTCAAATACTTGGACAAAACCCTCATAATCCCTCAATAATAACATTATGAACTATAGAAAAACCCCTTAGCGTAATGTTACGTATTTGAACTTAACAGATAAGTGCATACGTGAAACGAAACAAGAACACGGCGCAGGTTTAATGCTTAAGACAAGCACGCCTGAGCCGTGATTGTAGTGAAGTTTTCTAGAATTGCCCCCTCTTTTTAAAAAAAACACATTACCTACTGAAAATAGTCAACAAATCGTTTTATTGTTAATTGAATATTTACTAAGGATCAAGGCTATGCATTTTTCTATGAACATAAATTACTCTTTTCCCCCAAGGCATCTCACTCGTGCATTTGAACCTACTGCATTCGCAGTGAGAGGCGTCAGCCTGCCCGCTCCCCCCTTTTCTTGAGCAGATGCAGGCAGAAACAAATCAGTTCCCCTTATTTCGAGCTTGCTCTTGCATTTTTCTTCGGTTGGCCTGCCGGGTTCGTGAAGCTCTAAATGAACGCAGTAGAGCCTTGCTGCCTTTGAGGTGTTCAAGGCTTCCCATAAGGCCGCAGACTCAAGAAAACCATTCCACTTTACTCAAACCTCTGCATTTTAACCACTTTCCGGTAACTCTAAAATGTACTCAAGTTCATAGACTGGATCTTTGTCATTTTGCTGCTGCACTAGGGGATCCCAGTCTTCAACTTCCTCCTCGTCCTGTGGCCTTGCCTTGTGTCGTTGAAAAAGAAACAAGGAAAAGAGGATGCTGCTTCATAGATGGAGGTAACCTAAGACGGTAAGCAGCTTCTCCAATCCCAGCTATAACAGGAAAGGGCTTTATGAAACGGGGTTGAAGCTTAGCTGTCCCTCTTGGTAATCTAAACGGACCCAGGCAGTTCCTATAGCTCTATTTGGTGGGGAACATTTTCCACTGGAGCGGCTAGATTCAACCAGTTTTTGCCTATAGCCCTAGTCTTGGTATGAAGGACGGGAAGGCCCTATACTATTGGATTTATCAAGACTCCAGAATACAGCTCTTAATCCTTAAGTAAAGGCGTATTTCTTTCTTTCGTCTTCCGCATTTATTATTAACCGCGCTCCCTCTCTCTCGTTTCTTTTTGAAGGAGCGTCTTGCGTTCCCGCTCCCAGCAGGACGTAGCTAGCCATCTCCCAACAGACACACAATTCATAAGAGCAGCACTATCACGACAAACTCCCACTTACTAACTTAATTCTTTCCTTTTTACTCTTAAATGCATATTTATTTCTAGCGCAATCATATCAGAATCACTTCCGTCCTACTAGCTACCCCATCCCCAGTCCGTAGGACCCTATTCGGAGGCCCTAGCTGCCTCACCCCAGAACCCAAAATAAACAGAACACGCTTTAAGTGAAATAACCCTTTAACCCTCTAAGTGCCATCACCTCATATATCCACTTTGCAGAGTTCAAATCCTTACCCCACGCTGAGGTTCACGACCCACCTAACATCCATGCGCAACACCTTAGCTAGCTCTGCCCTACTCATGACAATTTTTCGGCATGACACCTGATTTTAATTACTTCACCAAATCCACCCTAAACCAAACTCAAAACCGACTAGCCAACAGACTAGCCCAGTCCTCTCGCCCTTCCCAACAGTGGATCGATGCTGCTCCAACCTGCCTCCCACACTACTCCCTAACGTTACAACATCACACAAATGGCCCTAACCCCTTCATAATTTAGAACGCACTTATATTTACTACTGGCATACCCTAAACCCCAAAATCATTTGGCAATCATACCCAAACTCACCTCCATAGCACCTCCTAACCGACAGCCCCAACACACCAGGAGCATCGCAGGGGCCCATCATTAACCCAAGCTCATATCCCTTGCCCTGTATGTCAGTGTATACACAAGAGAAGCAGTTTTGAGGAACTACCAGAAATCCTTGGTCTCTCTAATTAGTCCCTCCATCCATTTCGCCACCCCCGTCACTGTCCTAACCGCTACACCGCTGCCGTCATGAACCCCCTACCGCGGCACCATAGCCACACTACGGCCCCTTTTCCCATACTAATACTAGAATTAAATACGTCGTTTTAACTTACGGAATAACCAGGCCATAACACACTAGCATCACCACAGAACACCTTCGTCACATCACCCATTTCCAACCAATCACCAGCCGCGGCCGACTCGACACTGCCTCTTACCTACATACAACCAACATCTCCTTACATATCCATTTCCTTAGCCATAAAACATATAATCACACATTTCAAAGTACATGCCAGGTAGACTCCCAGCCACGTACGCCCACGCTGGCCATCCCAGACATCACAGCCCCACGGAACACCATACCTTTACGCCGATAATCTCGGACAACCCTACGGCCGCTCACTCGCCCCTACCCACCTTAATAACCCATGCGGGAACGATTTGTAAACACTCCCCAACCTTGTTTACTTTAATCTACACAGGATCAACATCGCAGCCAGCTGCACCTGATCCCCACCCCTTAGGTAAACCCATAAGGGCATAATTACGGACCTGTTATTAAAACACTCTCTAACCCAAAACCCTTAATGCGCGTAGTGACCTTCCCTATCTTTATTACGAGCTTTGCACGTCATATTTCAAGCCCACACACTGTCCTACTAGTCCCTCAAGCACCTGCGCCTCCCCAAAATAATCTAAACGCTTGACACTAACGTCACATAAAGAACATCCCAAAACATCTTCACTCACTGCCTAAAACACCCGAAACTGAATTTCTACGTGCGCCGGGCATCGGGGAGCTAGGGATGGCCAGGCCAGTAGCTCCACCCAGCCTACCACGGCACTCTCCTAAAACATCCCTCCAACCCCTCAGGAACCAACACCCTTGCTAGTCCCATACCCTAACCGGCGCCTCCCTAAAAGCCCCTTTCTAATAACCCTTTTACTCGCATTCTCCAGGCCTTGTGGCCTAAGGCCATAAGCCGCTAACCCCGCGCACCTTACCCAGAGCTCAACACAGCATACCCGAACCCGAACTCATACTCGCCATTGGGGCGTCCGCTCAAGGCGGCAAACCCAAACCCGATGCCTATGCTCCAAAGAATGAATAACCTAAAACTCTTCAAAGAAAAAACCCAACCCAAAGCCGTACTCCAACTGAAACAACCTGCAAGCCTTGAGTCGTAAGTCACCCATTAGGGCCAGACTTGCCTAAAATAGCTTGGAGTCGCTTTAACGAAACCCTGCAAGGAGCAAGGCCCTCAAAGAGCCCAAATAGGCAGCGGACCAAATCCTGAAGCTAGCCATATCACATTCCCCCCTCTTTTGTGTTGTTGGTCACACCAACAGCACGAGGCAGAGTACGAACACTCTGCGTCCCTATTCCCCCACTAAACAAAACACCCGTATTCTATGCTTCCGCACCAGGGGTCCCTCAGGGCCTGGAGGTGTATGTAGCTCCAAACGCGAGCTACATAGTTATCTCAGCCTCCGAAAGAAAGACAAAGGACCCCTAGCGTATCCCAGTCTCACCAAAGCATCATCAGTCTTGGTCAAAGGCTTCTCCGGGTGGGTCGACAATGCTTCAGCTATCTCCAAGGCAGAGCAGACAATAAACCCCATCTGTTCTGCCTCCCTGAGCCTGGCCCCTTCGGATAGAACGCGGCGAACACGTACAAGAACCTCTCCCGTCATCATCTGTACTTCTTTCGCTTCTGGCTCCCTCACCAGACTTTGACTTCCCGCTGGATCTTCAGTTGCACTCAGCTCGACAGCATCACCGCCTTCCTTACCCTCCGTCGGCTTGGCCGGTTCTTCAGGGACCTTCAGAGCTACCTCCAACAGTCCTGAGAGAGCTTTCGACGACGCACTCTTATTTCCACCCATGAACACAAAACTCGAATGACCAACTTCTCCTCCAGTCTTGATCGACTCGTCCCCCAAGCCAACCTCCATCGTCTTGACTGGCCCGCTCCCCGACATGCTTGGCAAAGGGGTTGCCATCATTCCCGGGAAAGCCTCTCCCTCGGTGGTTTCATTTCCCTGTGGCAGAGCAGCCCTCGGGTACACAGTCAACGGAGAGGATAGAGGGATATCACTACTGAACTCACAACGTTCTCCTTCTTCCCCTGAAACGACACCAATGGGTCTGGCCTCAAGGTCTGCGGCCAAAACTGTCGGGGCAGACATCACCCCCGGTTCAGTGACCGGACGCATAGTCACCTTAGTCCTTGCTTTGGAACGAGTCGCTCGAGATAAAGCAGGAGGGATTAAGGTGGCGAACTGCGATACCTCCAACACACCCCCTGACGCTCTCTTCCCGGATGGAGTCAAATCCGTCCCTTCTGAATCATCACTGCCACATTCTATAGCCTCCTGTATCCCCTTCTCAACCTTCCTAGCGCTCGTTTCCACCACCCCCAACTATTACAAGAAATACTTTAAGTAATCTCCTTCAGCCTCCACCATATCCCGAATGACCTTGTTCTTCCGGAGATCAACTTCCGAAGATGCTGCCGCCTCTTCATTAATGCCTGAAGTGCAGTCCTCTTACGGCCTATTTTCTCCGACACTTCTTTTAGGAGCACCTCTAGCTGTCCTAGCCTCACCACCCGAGCCACGACCTTTAAACACATTGCCCGTTTATCGAGAGAGTGGGAGCTTCCTGCTCCTGCTCCTCCTCCTCCTCTTGCAAGAGTACATCCTGGTCCGGCTCAGGCTCATGCCTGGCTACCCGCTTCTTCCCTTTCCTGGACACAATCTGCGCTCGCCTCTTTCCCACCACTCCTCGTTAACAGCAGTCAAAGGATCAGGGGCAGGGTACTGTAATTGCCTCCGGTCAACAGGGGTTGCCACTGCAGGATGTCAGTTACGAAAGGGAAGGGTCTTGCCACAAACTGGAGCGAGAAACGGGTGAGGAAACTTTCTCAAGCCGGGGTGCTCCAGAGCGGTTTCTCAACCGCTTCCTGGAACTCCCGTAAGTAAACTTTATCCCAATTCGCCTCAAACTGCACGAAAGGCTTTTGCCATAACTCTCGTACCTTCGCCGTCACCAGCCGACCTTCGGGGCCCTTCTTGATTGCGTCCACCAAGGGTGAAGGAGATCTTTCCCCACTTTCCAACTGTAGCCACCTGTTTCAGCACAGCTAGCCCTGGCCTTCGGAGGACATTTCTAAAGCTCCTGAAATCCCTGCGCTTCCAGTAAGGGTATACGAGCATTTTGTGCTGCAAGTGCTTCTGGTTCTTGACTATACCCAGACAGTGCACAGTTCAGGTGGCAGTTTGTAGGTCTAATGGCCTATACTGGCCTATAATTGACCCTTTTCTTTCCGCTGATCGCCTAGAACCCTCTGTGTCCGCACCCGCAATCGACTGGGGCCCACCTTCGGAAAAAGTTGACCTAGAACGCTGCCGAATTTCCTCGAGATATTTTAAGGAATCGGGTTGCTGAAAATATGTTTCTCTCATTTCAACCTTTTGCTGGGCGGTAGGGCAGAGGAAAGCGCTGTGGCTGAGAACTCTTCTGCGAATATGCCGCCCTAAGATTGATATCGTGATTAGATGAGTCCTATAATGGCAACGAAGCCTAACTGCGGATAAATAGGTGTCGATCGTGAAAACGCACAAAATGTCAGTAACTAAAAAAGTATACCCCGTAGGCAGAAGTGCCACCGCGAAGTGCAGCCGCCTTCCCACTCAACAGCCAGAGAGTTCGGAGAACCCCCTTTCCTTCCGCCCCATCATGTAAACCCCGCACAGCCGACCCGGTAGTAGGACAGCGGTTGAATTGTAATATTAGTTATTCAGAGTGAAATCAAGGTAAACCCGTGATTGTTATCTTTTTGGTTACTGGCATAGATAGAATCTTTAGCTGCGCTCGATTCGTTATACGCAAGCTCCCGCTAAACAGGTTCTCCATCTCGTCTGATACCCCACAGGATAACACAGAGCGCACTTGAAATGGTCCCTTATAGTAAGACGCGAACTTGCCGCCTTTGCTTCGTTTATCGTCAGTAAGCTTTAACGCCACTAATATTCCCGGTTGTAACTTCTTGTTGCTCTGCTCCCAAGGCACTCGATTTGAGAGGGTTTCCTGCCTATGGGCGCTGATGACAAACAGCCTACACGCCAACAACGCATGTAACCATTTTGCTCCCACCTCACCTAGCACCGGCTTATTCCACTCCCTAAACAAAGGTAACTCAGCTGCTGGCCCGTCATGGGCTGAACCCCGTGACACAATGAGTTGTGACACTGTACGCCAAAGCCGCTGCCTGTAACATCACGTACCTATCCCTTTTAAACAAACAATACGCACAGTTTCAATGTTGGTTTTAACGACCTCATGTACGATTCAACAACTGAGTTGCCTCTCGTATTGTGGGGGGAGCTGTAGATCTTCTTAATGCCGTAGACTTCACACGACACCGTTAGCATCCTTTCTGTGGACTAAATCCCATTATCTGACAATATGGCCCGCATAACCGCTCATCAGCTAACCCAATACAATAAAAAGGCCTCCGCAACCAGGGTTCGGGAAGCGCTACTGTCTCCACCCACCTTGTGTGATAGTCAATACTCACCAAAATGTGCGTGGTGCCTCGTTCAGTTCGAGGCAAGGGGCCAAAAATATCCATTGCCATAACTTCAAAGGGGGTGCCAATAGGCAAGCTTAGGCACTGCCGCTAGTTGAGAGCCAACGAGTGTGCTAGGCAGAATAGACACGTTCGGCAAAACGCGCGCACATCTGCTCGTTGGTGTGGCTACCAGTACCGCACCGCAATCGTTCCATAAGGATTAGCAACACCAAAATGCCCCGCGTAATAGCTGAGCTGGTGGGCTCTGATAGCAAGGAGCCGACAAACCTTAGGCAGAAAAACTCGCGGACGACGACCTGGGACTTCTAAGCACAAAACTTCATCATCGTTGAAGAAACTAACCGCCAAGTCCCTGAGTCCTCTAGGCCACTCTTCCTTAAGCTTCCGTATAAGAAACGCGTAGTGTTTGCACTCTGCATCAGCTTGTTGGGCAGTCCGCAGGTCCCCGAACGGGGTGGCCTTCGGCAACGCCACTTCCCGGTCACCAATGCCCGTATCCCAAGGTACATCATCAATCATCGGATGGCGGTGGTCTACTGTAGGGACGGAGAGGCCTTCCACAATGCTAGTTTCTCATTTGGCGCTAGCACCGGATTGAACGGACGAAGAATTAGCCGTTGCTAGTTTATCCGGATCCTCTATCTGTTCGTCCGGGCTTTGCCTGTCTACCGCCGCCCCTCCCTCTTAGCCAGACGAGACCACCTAGAGGTCATCCTGTGAGTCCCGGTCCATGTCCCCACAGTCCACCGCCGCGGCGTACACCTTCCGGGCAGCCCGGGATGGGCGCACG
This sequence comes from Eimeria nieschulzi, assembly GCA_000826945.1. NCBI lineage: Eukaryota > Apicomplexa > Conoidasida > Eucoccidiorida > Eimeriidae > Eimeria > Eimeria nieschulzi. Next base: position 13,977 of record JRZD01029924.1, on the reverse strand, counting down.
CGAATGACACCGCTACGCAAAAGACGCACCTTGTCGCGCCTCAGTAGCCGTCTCATGCACTCTTGCTGGCAGATAGATCCAGCTCTCCACAGGCAGCTGATACCACTGATGGGTGAATAAAAAGACACGGTCCGGAAACTCATCAAGAACAAGCTCGGGCTGTTGATCCTCCAAATGACTGGGAGCACGAGAGAGACAGTCTACATATTTCTGCTGTGCCGCCGAACGGTGTTGAATGGTAAACCGGAACTCTTGCAGACGCATAGCCCGTCGTTTCAGACGGTTGCACTTATCCGACGTAGCCTGAATATACTCCAGAGGCGCGTGGTCAGTACGCAACTGGATCTTCAAGTCGTCCACATAGGGGCGGAATGTTTCCAAAGCCCAAATGATTGCAGCGGCCCCCAGCTCTGTGGCCGTCCACTTCCGCTCGTGCGGACACAAAGACCGTGATGTATACGCAACGACGCGCGCACCCTTCTCATAACTTTGTAACAGTACCGCTGATAATCCGACAATGGAGCCATCGCAGTCCACGATGAAGTCCCTCGTATAATCGGGGTGGGCTTGCAGGAGCTCACTGCAGAGTGCCGTACGGAGTTTGTCCGACGCCCGTTTGCATTTAGCTGTCCACTCAAAAGTTCACTTGAAGCTCTGGGCCTTAAACAACGGGGCTGCAGCAGCCAAAAAATTAGGTATGAATTTCCGGTAGAATTGACATTTCCCGATGAAGCGTTATACTGCTTTAGCACTGTCAGGTTCTGGCATATCCATGATAACTTTAACTTTGCCGGTTTCGGCACGCAGACCATCTCGCTACACGATATGCCCCAGATACTTGACTTCCTCGGCGCCAAACGCACACTTGCCCGGATGCAACTCTAGGTTGGCCTTACGCAATGACTCAAAGAGCTTGCGCAAATGCGTTAGATGATCGAGCCACGTATCACTTTAAACAATAATTTCATCAATGTATTCCACAGCACAAACCCATTTTAATCCACCCAACAACATGTCCACCATGCACTGAAAAATTGCAGGGCTAGACGCAAACGTAAACGCCAGATGTCGATATTGTCTTTGGAAGTCTATTGTGAGGAAGCTAGTCTTTGGGCGGTCTGCCTCCTCGACCCCGATTTGATAAAACCCACTGCACATGTCCATCACCGAGAAATAACGCATGCCCTTGAAAGACGCTAGAATGTCTTCTATCCAAGGAAGCGGCTGCTGTGGTATTCGTACATGCTTGTTGACTTCTCTATAGTCACAGCACAACCGCCATGTTCCATTTGACTTATTCACCATCATAGTTGGGGTGCTCCAGCAACCTTCCCCTGGCTCCGTGATGCCCTGTGCATCCAACTGCTCTACTGCCTTCCTCACTATCTCCCTCATTGCCGGGGAGACTCGCCGTGGTGGTTGGGAAATCGGTAAAGTGTCACCAGTGTCCAGCTTTGCCTTTAATAGGTTAGTGACGGCTAGTGGGCAAGAGGCATCGTTGAAGATGTTCTGAAACTCCACAAGCAGCTTGCGTAACGTCTGTAACTCTTCGACCTTTAGGCAACAATTCTTGGACGGTAACCTCGGAATCCGCGCGCCGCCAGACAGCGTTTCCACTCCCAACGGATAATGTGCGATCAATGCGGAGAATGCCTGGGCCCCCCTTTTTACCCTCCATTCCCCCGCTCTGCTCCCCCCCTTTTGGCCCTATTCTCAACACTATTCACAACCACTTCGCCTTCACTAACTGTCACCACCCCAGAAGGCTGAATATCCTGGGGAGATGGGTAGAGGCGCATCAAGCCCAAAGGGTATCTTTCGGCAGATAGATCGGAGAACCCGCCGAGCGATGCACTTCGATCAGACCCGTGGAAAACGGCTCGGGTACATGCAAACCCAGGTCTACATCTTTGCTGGCCCGCACCATAAGGGCGCCAGTCCCTCGCGCTTGGCCGCCCTTCTGCGCCACCGTTGGCTCTCCTAAGCTTAGCTGTACCAACGGGCAAGTTCCTGGCTGTAACAATGAGTCGTGCATTAGTAAGCACGCGTGGCGAAACCTGGGGTGGTGCCCTATTAGCGGAACCACAACGCCTTTGTGCGCCTCGAATATCAACGCATGCTGAGCTCAGCTGACTGCGATACTATGCTGATAGAAAAAATCCACTTCCCATAAGGCAACAAACCGCACCCCGGTTACTACTATGAAGGGAACCAAATGCCTTACCGGACTTAGGTGTACCACCATTGAGATCTGCCCTAATATCGAGAGGCTCTGCTGCCCTACTCCCGCGATCTTGCCATCCGTCGCCGTTCATTTTTTGCCATTCAGCCCTGGGCGTAAAAGTTTGGCTGACACTAGGGAGACACCTGCTCCTGTGTCGATGACAACCTCGCACCGCAAGTCTGCAATGGTGTCCAGGGCCCTCGTGTGCACTGGTTTGGTCATTGCCGAGGGAAGCTTGGATGCTAACTGGTTAGTCTCAGCCTTCCCCCTATTCACGCCTTGCAAATCCTTGCCTAGGGTTCCCGGAGTGGCTACAAATTGCTGTACTTGGACGGGCGAGATCTAAACAACTTTCCTTGTCTCCACTTTCGGTTGATCACCCCCTCGTGTACTCTAGCCCGCAACCGCCTCTTGTAGCACAGCTGCTACCGTCCATACTCTTTCACGAGCCACGCTGTCCCGCTGATTCCACGCCAGCTGTGAGGCCGCGGGGAATTCTGGAAGCACTCCCGGGGACAGTTCTGGACTGAAAAGACCTAAACAACTCAGGGCCATACCACTGGGAAGAGGGTCACCCCTCTTATGAAAATAGCTTATCCCGGCTTTGTGGAACTCAACATAGGGAAAGCGACTGTGAGCAAAGTAACGTCGCCGCCTACAATCCATAGGACATAGTCCAAACGAATTACACGAAGGACAACGCCTCTTNGGACATAGTCCAAACGAATTACACGAAGGACAACGCCTCTTACGTGTTGAGTCCTGCATTATCTCCTTAGAGTACACAGGGCATTCCTTGAAGTAATGTTCCACAGCTGCACACCACAAACAAGCTCCTACCAAAGTATTCGGAAGGGGAGGAGGTGTCTGATCCCCTCCAGTTGGAATCCCAACTATTCGGTGTCAATACCCGAGGCCACCGCCTTCCCCCACTCCCTTGCAGACCTTCCCGCTGAGCCTCACTAGTCTTTCCGGGCAGTCGGATTCTCTCTCGATCCTTGGTATCGCGCCAATGCTCAGTATACGGACTAAGCACCGTTCCCGCGCCCGGAGAACCTGGTCGCCGACCATTTTTGGTAGGGTTACTCCCTCCGAACTGCGAAGTTATTCATCCCTGCTTCGCAATATCTTTCCCAGGGTTGATTAGGGCCCGTATCAAGGTCACTGGGTCTTCACCTGCTCGTATGGGTGGGGCCAATTCCATGCACTCTCTAATATTGTTAGCCAGATCTGCAGCGATGTGGCCAGCCTCAGGGTTTGCTTTCCTGCCTGTTTGGACCCTTTAAGGGCGTTGCTCCTTGCAGGGTTTATTAAAGGGAATCTGAACCATTTTAGGCGAGTGTGGCTCTAAGGGGTGACTCAGCCGACTCAAGGGTTATGGGTTTCTCTATTTGGACCTCGGGGTTAGGTCGGATTTGTTCTTTAAAGGGTTTTAGGTTAGGTTTTGAAGCATAGGGATCGGGTTTGGGTTTGCTGCCTTAAAGGGGACGCCCCGATGACAAGTAGGAGTTCGGGTTCGGGTATGCTCTATTGAGTTCTGTGCAAGGCGTTAAAGGGTTATGGGTTTAGGCTGCAAGGCCTGGCGAATGGGCGGATGCGGGTAACAGGGGCATTGGAGGAGCTTATTAGACGAATGGGCGGATGCGGGTAACAGGGGTATTGGAGGAGCTTATTAGAGAGGCGCCGTTTGGGGGAAAGGGTTAGTAGGGGTGCGAATTCTTGATGGGTTGGAGTGGTGTTATGAGGAGAGTGTTGTAGGGCTGAGTGGAGCTAGTGGCCTGGCCAGCCTTAGCTGCCCGAAACCCGACGCACGCAGACATTCAGTTCGGGTGTTTTAGTCAGTAAGTGAAGGGGAGTTGGGCTGTCCGTCACGTGAAGGTAGTGACGGGCACTTAGATTAAAGGGTTTAGGTGCTTAAGGGACTAGTAGGACAGTGAGTGGACGGTCATACAATGTAAGCAGGCTTTGGCCAGGGTCGGGCGGACCCCTATGAGGCTTTGGGGTGTTAGAAGGGGACGTGCGTTAGTCGCAGGGTCGCTACAGGAATCCTATGGGTCTGTTTATGGGGTTATACAAAGGGTGGCGAAGTGCGGCGCGGTTTTCGTGTTGAATTAAAGCAGCGCAGGCAGGGAAGTGCTTAGGAACTGTTTCGTTTCGGGTTACTGAGGTAGGCAGGGTCTGGAGGGCGACCTCACGGTTGGTCAACTTTCGTGGTTTTAGGGCAAGGTGTTTTGTATGGCTGCAATGTCTGGGGTGGTAGGTTCGGGTGTAGTTGGGATGAAAGCCCGCTTGGCGAGTGTCGGAAAGTGTGAAATAATATGTTTTACGGATACAGAAAGGGGTATATAAGCAGGTAGTGATTATATGTAGGAAAAGCTGGTATGGAGTCGGCCGTGGTTAGTGGCTGGTTTGGAGGTGAGTGATAAGAGGAGGGCACTCTGCAATGGTATTAATGTATTGCGGATCAACTATCTTGTGACTTTAAAGGAAAGTATTTAATTTTAATACCAGGATGGGAAAGGGCTTGTGGTGGGGTTGTGCTACGCGGCACATGGTTTCTGACGGCGGCAGTGTAGCGGTTAGGTTTGTTAGAGGTGGCAAGAAGAAGGAAGGGACTAACCTAGAGGGACCAATGATTTCTGGTGGTCCCTGAAAAATGCTTGTTTTGTACATGCATTAACATATAGGGCAATGGATATGAGTTTGGCTTAACAGTGCGCCTCTGCGACGCTCCTGGCGTGTTGAGGCTGTCTGTCAGGAGGTGCTATGGAGGTGAGTTTGGGTATGATTGCTAAAGGATTTTGGGGTTTGGGGTGTGCCAGTAGTACACGTAAGTGTGCGTTTAAATTATGAAGGGGTTAGGGCCATTTGTGTGACGTTGTATGGTACGAAAGCAGTGTCGGGGGCCAGTTGGAGCAGGGTCTAGCCATCGGCGGGAAAGCCTAGAAGGTTTGGATGGCGCATTGGCTAGTCGGTTTTGAATATGAATAAGTGTAGATTAGGTGAATCAATTGAAATTAGGTGTCCTGCCGGAGAATTGTCGCGGCTAGAGCTGAGCTAGCTAGGTTGCTGTGCATGAAGGTTAGGTGGGTCGAGGATCCTAGGGGTAAGGATCTGGATTCTGGGAAGTGCGTATGTGAGGACATAACTTCTGAAAAGCTGAAGGGTTATTTTATTTAAGGCGTGTTCCTTCTAGTTTGGGTTCTGAGGCGAGGCAGCTAGCGCTTCCGAACAGGGTCCTAAGGATTGGGGGTGGGGTGGCGAGGAGCGTAGGTCGTAGGTGATCCTGTTACGATTGTGTTGAAAATAAATGAGAATTTATGGGCAAAAAAGGAATGACGTTAGTAAGTGGGGATTTATCTTGTTAGCGCTAATCTTCAGAGTTGTGCGTGTGTTTGGGGGGGGGATTTGGCTAGCTGCGTCCTGCGTGGAGCAGGAACGAAAGGCCCTCTCTTTTGAAAGGAGAAGAAGGAGTTCTGTGACGAGATACAAAGAAAAAGAAAGAGAACTATGATATTAATTGATAATTAAGAGATTTACTCTGAAGTCCTTATACATCCAGCAATATAGGGCGTTCCTGTCCTCTGTAGCAAGATTAAGGCATTAGGAAGAAGCTGGCTGTATCTAGGCACTCCAGCTAAAAGTATTCCGTACTAACTAGGGCTATGGAAACTGGCTGGGAGCGTTTAGATTAACCAGCTTATCGGGCCACGCTCCAATGCGTCACCGGCCACAGCCCCTATTTTCTCGTCACAGGTCAGCATCTCACTTTACCCTTGTCTAAGGAGTGGAATGAGTCTGTGTTGTGCGCGGTGGAGGTTAAGTGGCTGCAGGCTTTGTAGAAGTGCCGTCTACATGTCGTTGATGCACATGAGAAGGAAGCTACCGCAAATCGAGAGTTCTGGGAGCAAAGTCAGAAAGTGATATAGCACGGGAGGTTAGTTGCGCTTAAGTTAACAGACGAGGAAAGAAGGAAGGCTAGAAAACTTGCACCACAATATCAAGGTCCAGTTATGGTGCGCTCGGTACTACCTTGTGGTGTAACTTTGGAGATTGAGGACCTATCTAACGGTTTCCTTGGTATTGCCAATAGGGCACAAATGAACTTTTTTTTTGTGCTCAATCCCAGGCGAGCTACACGTGACGGATTACTGAGGTTTCGAATAGTCAACATACGGACGTCGGGTTTCAATGAAAAAATGGACCTGACACGGTGGGGCAAGGATAGGGGCTAGGATAGGGGCCTGTGCGCACTAAGTTCCTCCACTTGACTCAGGATTAAGCGCGTGGCAGGAAGCACTGCCCCATCGGCATCGGAAAACACATTTGTAAAACCAGTATCTCTGTTGCCTAGACTTGCCGTGTTCAGCAAGGTTGTCTTGTGTACATTCGGTTCACCTGCCCACCCAATAGCGATTACGGACAAGTCACCAGCATTGGCTCACTTAGCCACAGTGCTTTCCTCTGCCCGGCCGCGCAGCAGAGGGTGGAGATACCGGAGAAGTATAGGAAAGATTCCGACCCGCAGAAGTACTTCGAGGAGATGAGGCAGATGTCGAGGTTCTCTTCTTGCGATGATAGACAACAGAGGGCCGCAGGAGTGGGCTCAGAAGAACGACCTACCAGATCCAAAAGCGCTTCGAGACAAGAGAGGCTCACCATAGGGCGGCTCCGCCTAGGTGATCTTTACATGGTGGCCTGCACTATGTACTGTTTGGGAACGGCGAAGAACCAAGATAATCTACTACATAAGGAACTTGTATATCTGTACAAAAGATGCCCGTCGTACTGTGGTTTGCGTAATGATTTGTGGAGGGCTGGGGTGCCCCTTTTAGAGGAAATGGCGGCCAGTAGAGACTGGGACGGGGTTCCTGCACCTCTGGCAGAGACCATTCAGAAGGGTAGAAAGTGGCGCTTAGTTACTGCCAAAGTACGGAAAGTATGGCCTGCTCTTTTTTTACAATTTGAGAAACAATTAGACAAAAACTACCTTAAAATGTTTTCCCAAGTGGTCGATCACCGCTGGTGGGGAAAACCGGAATGGGACACTTTTTTCACTTTTGTTTCGCGTGAGTTCATAGTGCGCCCGTTTATGTTTGTTCAGCAGGTCATGGAATGGGGGTCGATAACCAAATTTATAAAGCGCTTGTACCCCACTCCAGACCCTCTGACAGCGGTACACGAGGCTACCAGAGCCCTTGGAGAGGAACATCCCAGGGAACCTTCCCTAGCTCGGCCTTTGGTATTAGGCAAAAGGCCGTTTGCGTTAAGATATCGTCGCGCCTGAAAAGGTGAGATTACCTCAAAGGAAGGTCTCAGGGCGCCCTCTCAGGGCGGAGAGAGAAGGAATGTATCTTTTTCCTTTGTCCCAGGGGAAGAAAAATTCCAACTAGCAGGTAGAGTGGCCAAGCGAGGAAGAATAGAGACTACGGTGTTAGAATTGGACGAGTCAGTAAGGCGTCTGAAAGCAGCTATGAGAAGTATACAATCCAGGCAGAACTACCTTCGTAAGATGGCTAGCGACAAGACCGTGGCCATCTAGACCTTCGTATCCCGGAGTGGGAAGGTCTTGAAGGCTTTTGTAAGTCGTGTAGTGAACTTCACCACAATCACGGTTCAGGCGTGCTTGTGTTAACACTGAACCTGAGCCGTGCTCTTGTTTCGTTTCACGTATGCACTTATATGTTAAATATGAATAGGTAACATTACGTTAAAGAGTTTTTCTACAGTTGCTGATGTTATTATTAAGGGATTATGAAGTTTTTGTGTAAGTATTTTGGTGTTGTGTCAGAATCAAGGTTTCACATGTTGAGGCTTATATGGTACTGAGTTAAATGTTGATGTTGTTTGGGAAAGTGATTTAATAACTTAAGAGCATAATGCTTAAAAGCTGTAAGCAGCTCAGGAAAGTAGCTGAAAACCCCGGAACAGAGTCTGTGGGGTCTTGCAATTCCTTAGGGGTTGGCAGCTCCTGATCTTGGGTCAAAACTTTTGTTATGTCCTTTCGCGTGCAATCAATGCTTAAACATTTTGAATTAAAATAGTGTTAAGCTAGAGTTTGTCTAGAAAGCGCCGGTAGGTGTCAGAGAGCGGCCAGATAAGCCTCGCAGATATCAACGCACTGTGGGGTAGGGAATTGGTTTTGTCCCAAAGGTATTCGTTGAGATACTAGCGCCTCTACGTTATCGTTGAAAGTGCTTGCTATTATTCTTGGTATTAAAGGCGGACATTAAGAGGCTGTTCTTATTTTGAGATTTGGGACTCAGCAGCTCAGAAGATCCGGATGCTGAGGGAGACGTGATTTCTAAAAAGCAGCAACGCTTTCGGCAACTCCTGGAGTGCTTCAATCCCATTGTGTGAAGGAAAACGGTGAAAGTTAACATATACGTCTGTATGTTGCAAGCGTCTCTATATTGCAGATTACCAGGCCGTGTAGATTGTCATTGGGAGTCTAGGACAGCCGGTGGTCGCGATTGAGTGGTTTAAGGCAATTGCGTTTCCCTGTGCTCTTTCTGGATCCCTGAGGAGCCGCCTGTCCCTAATTAGGGGAATTAGGGAGGGTTCTCACAGGTTTTCAGCTCTTCCGGTGATCCGTGATTAGAGAACTACTTTAAATCCCTTGTGTGAGGGAAAGCGGTAAATATAATTATATTCATTGGCTTATCTGGATGCCATGATTATTATCGGGAATCCAGGGCAGCTACTGGTCAAGACTAAGAGCATCGAGCCATTCGTGTTTCCCTTTGCCCCTTTTGGATATCCAAGGGGCCGCCTGTCTCTACTTGCAGGAATTAAAAAAGCGCTTCACAAATAAAGAGTAAAGGAAAGGGGATATGGCTTCGGCTGTAATTCAGAGGTGAAGGGGTGAGTGCAGAAACGAATGGATGTTGTGTGGCCTCGGATCACCTAGTGCCCTGGCCAGCTCTGACCTTTCGAGACCCGCTGCCTTTGAGTTAAGTACTGGAAGTGGCAGCACGTGAATTTGAAGAGTTTGGGGTTTTTTGTGCTGGGTTTTATGTCGTTTAGGATCCTACCAAGGGGCACTGGATGGTCTGTGTGGGCGCTTGACGGGCTAATGGGTTTGAGCCTGTTGAAGGAGAGGCTTTTCTGGAAAGGCGCTAAAGGGTTACTTAGTAATGGGCTTGGAAAAGGTTTTAATTGGCTGTTCAGGGCTCCTAGGGGTTCCCTTAGGATTTCTTATGGGATATGGTCAAGGGGGAGCCAGTTCGGCAGTTGATTGTTCTTTATTTCGCGCAGATGGCACGTTTAAAAATTTTAAGGCGTTTAGCGTAGTATAATTAGAATAATTCGGAAGTTTGAGCTGCCAAGGAGCTATGTCGGGTTATTTCGAGTCCCCGTAAGAGAATCATCTAAGGTGTAGTGAACTTCACTACAATCACGGCTGAGGCGCGTTTGGCAAGCACCGAGCCTATGCCATGCTCTTATTTCTCCTGACGTATGCACTTCTATGTTAATTGTGAATAATTAATATTAAGTTAATGGGTTTCTCTATAGTTGGTAATGTTATTCTTAACGGATTATGAAGGTATTGTCTAAATATTGTGGTGTTGTGTCAGAGTCAAGCTTCACATGCTGAGGCTTTTATAATTCTTAGTTGAATATTGATGTTGTGTGAGGAATTAATTTAATAATTTGAAGCCCATGATGATTAAAAGCTGAAAGCACCTTGGGAAGGCAGCTGAAAGCCCCGAAACAGAATTTGGAGGGGCCTTGCGAGCCCGTAGGGTTTAGCAGCCTTCGATCTTTGGTCAGAACTTTCTATTAAGTCCTTACATATTCAGCGAAGCTCAAAGCTTTTGAAGTGAAGCTGGATTAAGCTAGAGTTCGTTGTGAAAGCGCATCTGGATGTCCTAGACAGGCAAGATAAGTCTTGCAGACATCCAGGCACTGAGGAGTAAGGACTTGGTTCTGCCCCGAGTGTATTCTTTGATGTACTCGCGATCCCAAACTATTTTGAAATATATCGATCTTATTCTTCTTTATATTAGAGTTGGGCGACATCAAGCTACCCTCATTCTGAGATTTTGGACTCAGCAGCTCTTAAGATTTGAAATCTGAGTGAGACATGCCTTCTGAGACGTTTCAACGCTTTCGGCAAATCTTGGAACGCTTTAATCCCATTGTGTGAGGAGAGACGGTGAAGGTTAACGGTTACATCTATATGTAGGGAGTTGCCAGGCCGTTTAGGTCGTCATTGGGAGTCTAGGACTGCTGGTGGTCGAGATTGAGTGGAGTACAGCTTTCGCGTTTCCTGTGCTCCTTTTAAATCCCTAAGGAGCCGGCTGTTTTTAATTAGGGGAATTAAGGAGGGTTCTCACATAAGGGCTGTGGTGTTGTAGCGAGGGAATGCATGCGGAAAGAGGCTGAGTCCTGGTCTATGGCTGCGTTAGGCTATGTAATTTTACTTATTTTAGTAAGAAAAAGGTAAGAAGCTAGGGTTGTGCTAAGGTGGATAGGTATGCCGAGTCGACGGGGATTAAGGGACAGTTTTGGGTTGTGCGAGATGGAAGGGTTGCTTCGTGAGGAAGGCGCTACATTCTGGTCTTCTCGCTTCGTGAATGAAAGGGGGAAGGTTAATTTAAATATTAAATGAGATTAAAGGTGCTGAAGATGTGAGAACGTTTTTTAATTTTTCTAATTAGGGGCAGGCGGCTCCTCAGGAATTCAAAAGGAGCATAGGGAAACGCGAAAGCCTTAAACCACGCAAACTATACCACCGGCTGTCCCAGACTCCCAATGACGATCTAGACATCCTTGTAACTCGCAACATACAGACGTATATGTTAACTTTTACCGTTTCCCCTCACACAATGGGATTAAGGCATTCCAAGAGTTGCCGTAAGCGTTGCAACTTCCCAGAAAGCACGTCTCCCTCAGCACTCAATCTTTAGAGCTGCTGAGTCCAAAATCTCAGTATACGAACGGCTTATTTACGCCCAAATCTAATGCAATAAATAACAATATTAATTATTCCCAACTATAACTTAGGAACGCTAGTAACTCAACGAATATCTTTGGGACAGAACCAATTCCCTACCCCACAGTGCTTTGGTATCTGCGAGGCTTATCTGGCCCCTTTCTGGCATCCACCCGCGCTTTCTCGACAAACTCTAGCTCAATACAACTTTAATTCAAAATGTTTAAGCTCAGGTTGCACAACTAAGAACTTAACAAAAGTTGACCCAAGATCAGGAGATGCCAACCTTAAGGGATAGCAGGCCCCCACACACTCTGTTCCAGAGCTTTCAGCTGCTTTCCTGAGCTGCTTTCAGCCCTTAAACACTATGGGCTTAAGTTAATTAATCAATTTCTCAAATAACCTCAATATTTAACTCAGAACCATAGAAGCCTTAACATGTGAAACCTTGATTCTGACACAACACCAAAATACTTAGACAAAACCCTCATAATCCCTTGATAATAAGACCACTAACTATAAAAAGACCCCTTAACGTAATGTTACTTATTCATAATTAACATATAAGTGCATTCTTGAAACGAAACAAGAGCACTGCGCAGGCTCAGTGCTTAAGACAAGCACGCTTGAGCCGTTATTGTAGTGAAGTTCACCACAGTGAAGGCTTTAGTACCCCGTTTTGTTGGTGTGCGTTGGCTGCGGTGTCAAGGCGCAGCCCTCGCTGAGGTGCGGGTAGGGGGTCGGTGAGGTATTTCAGGACCTACCTGTTTGTTGCCGTGATTGAATTTATTATGTTTTAAAGGCCTTACGGGAGTCAGAGGAGGTAGGATTAAGACGTCGGAAACGTACTATGGTGGCTTGGGCGCGTTGGGGCTTTCTGGCCCTAGGAAGTGAGAGGCTGGACTGAAGGGTAACGGACGTGTGTTCTCTACGTTTATTTATATCGGAGGAAGGTTTAAGTTGCTTTTCAATAGAGAACGGAGTGTGGGCGGCTCGAGTGGTGTTTTGGATACGGGAACACCTTTTCCCCTAGCCGGTGCGGCAGGGCTGTGCTTTGAGAACTCTCCCTAATTCTTTTAATTAAAGATAGACAACTCCTTAGGAATCCGAAAGGAGCACAGGGAAACGCAAATGCAGTGAGCCTTTCTGTCTTGACCACCAGCTGTCCTAGACTCCCAATGAGGATCTACAGGGCGGTTACCCCCTTAGAACAAACAATAAAAAATTCATTCACCATATCCCCTCACGCAATGGGATTAAAGAATCCCCAGGGGCTTCCTATTCTTTAAAAGTCCAAGAGGACGATGCGCCTCTCAACATCTTCATTCTCCGAGGCGCTGACGCCGAAATCTCGCTGTTCGGCTAACCTCCTATTACCGGCCTTAACTATGTGGGTTATCTATACAAACGTTACACACCGGTAGCTTTGAAGTGCAGGTAAGGGCTTGTTTCTGTCCGGAACAAAACTATCCTCATAGCGAGGATGCCTCAGAGTCCACAAGCTCGTCCAGGCCTCTAAGATTTTTACAGGCCCCCTCTCTTTATCTGTATAAACAACCATTTGAGGCTAAGAATCAGCCATTGCCTTAGCGCTACAATTAGCTTCAAACATAAAGTTCTGCTTGCCTAGCAGACTCGCCTCTGCCTTGAGTATTGCTCAGGGCTGCTCCCTCATGCAGCCTCCAGCCATTGTAAGTTATGGGCTTCTGCTTTTAAACACATTAATTTTTTAAACACCGTACATACCTCACAACCTTGGAGACCTTCGCCAACTCGACCTTGTTCTGCATTATTTTACTTAATAACGAACTAATCTATGTACTCCCTTAATCGTCTTTAACACCTTTAATTGATCACTTTAGCACCTTAATAATTAGTTTATTTAGCCTATGAGCTTAAACATCGCACGAGCACGCCATATGCCCGCTGCTTAAGCCAAGAATACCTGTGTCGTGATTGTAGTCATGCTCACTACGCGCAGTCTCGTATATGCCTAAGCTACGATGAGTCAGTGGATCTTCCTGTTGCCGCCATCTGCCTCCCTGAGAGGAGCTTGCCTTCCCCCAAAGTGGGCGCCCACATCTCCACATTCGTTTAAACCATGCGCAGTCTGTACTTCGCCATTCACGTGGGTCGAGAGCTCCCCGAGACCCACCCGCACTACCGTCGCCGCTACGTGCCCCTTCTCGCACGTCCCACAAGTGAGTGCGGTGCTCCACTTGCTGCGTCTCGAAGCTTGATTCACTCATCAAGCGGTTTTTATTGGCGTCCTCGTACAGACTACACGGACTTCCTTTGCTCCTACACCATCTACCCCGAAGGTTGGAGTCATCCCAAAGGCAACGATGAGCACTACGACCGCATATGGAGGGCCTACGAAAACTCGCTCTTCAAACCACACCGGAACATGAAAGGCAATGCAACTTAATTGGCCTTCTGATGCAGCACTTCGTCCAACGCAAAAACCCTGAACGCTAACCCATCAAAGGCAAATGTAGCGCTACTTAGGATAAGATGAGGGAGAAATACGGAGCCAGACAACGCGCAAAGCATAAGGATCCTACTTCAGGTTTTTGAGCTTCTTGGCTTAGGAGTAGCAAATCCCTTTGTGTGTAAAGATTTCTTGCCTAGCTGCGTACTGCGGAACAGTCGCCCCCAGTTCTAAATAACAAAGAATAAAGTCCAGCGGACAGGACTGCACAGTCACTTCATACTGCTGGGGAGGCGTCCTATCTCTGAGGGGTCTGTCTAGTCTCTTAAAATTAGACCTCTCTGGTGTTTGTTTCCACGTTAAGATTTAAATTCTACTGATGAA